>JAYRBV010081889.1:0-15848 GCA_036023255.1 Mitrocomella polydiademata
TGGCCCCCCCCCCCCCGGTTTTTGCAGGGCCCAAAAAGCACGGGTCTAATAGGGTTAAGGATGTCAAAAACAAAACAAAAAAATACTTACGAATAAGCGTTCTTGATTTTAGGTGGTCTTTTTCAATTTTTGAATCATTCTCAAAGGTCATAGGTACTGAAAAAAGGAGATAAATTTCTTCAATTTGGACATTTTCTTAAGATACTGTCCAGATTTAGTTTAAAAGCAGCTAGTACCCCCCCCGCCTATTATTATTCGGGACCTAAGAGACCTTGCTGTGAAAAAAATAGAATTGAAAAAAAGGAACTGTAGAATTGTAGAAAAATCATTTTACATTCCCAGATACTTCTAATAATTTACAATCTCAGCTACTTACTTTCAGACTTTTTCTTGGAAGGTCTTTGGTGGATGCGGGTGCTATGGTGATGGTGATTTGGTACATACTTAGAATGTACTGAAAACGTACAAAAGACCAACAGCGAGAACAATAACATCAACAACAAATTTCTCAAGTTTCTTCTCATGATAACCTAAACCATACTTTGAATGATACGATGTATCACGGACTTCCCTCGCACTTACATAATCCGCTACCAAAGATTTAAGAAGTGTAACCGATGCATTTTTAACATAAAATTAAAGCCAGAGAAAATAGGAAACAAATCGTAAAATTATCTTTTCACGGCGAAGTTTCGCTTTTCCACGAAGAAGTTTCGAATTTACAAACTGCAGCGCCGCATGCTAAATGATAACCACTCAAGCGTAACGCCAACCGAAATGTTTTAGCTCTGTTTGCTCATTGGCAGCCATTAATGTTTTTCATGCGATTTGTTGTATGGGTGCGAATGTTTGCGATGTCTTCGAATAATCATTTTGACATTTCAGTAGATACAATGTAAATAACAGGCTAGTGTCAATAATGCAACAGGCTAGTGTCAATAATGCAACAGGCTAGTTTCAATAATGCAATCAGGCTAGTTTCAATAATGCAATCAGGCTAAAATTGAATTGTTGGCTCTTATATTCTATTCCTACTGTAAAAAATTAAAGATTTAATTAATTCCATCAAGACACTCTCAGTGCCCCAGTGGAAAACTGGCCGGGTATAAAAAGATTTTCCTGATTTTCCTGATCATTATAGCAGGGTGTTTCACAAACATGGTGTTACTTTCCCCCGGGGTTTTCCATATTTTCCACTGTTGTTTCTACTTGGGGAGAGATCTGACTGGGGCACTGAGACAAGGGATGTTTTTCGGGTAAACTGTACAAAAGTATGCATTAAAAAATGGATTGAATATATCTGCATACAGCCAACAATATTTTATTTCATTTTTGAAAAAATTCCTTCTCTTTTTTGAAAAGTTTTACAAAGAAATAGAAGGATTTCATCATAAAGATACACCCTGTAGCTAGGAGCCATTAATGATTAGTTCTTCCTCCAAAAATGTCATTCCACTTCAGTAAACCTGCTTTACTTAAGGATAAGTTCGTAAAATTTACATGTACATGATCGGATCAGGGATAATCCTATTCGGATTAGCAAATTCAAACCGCTTCACGCTTCATGGAATTGCAACCCTCGTTCCCAGGCTTAATAAACGGAATTTGGAGATGCAAAAACATCGCAGAGAAACTTTCGTTAATGTAATCTAAGTCGGTTTTGTCGGTCGTCACAACTACTCGTTATTGTTGTCGGTCGTCACAACTACTCGTTATTGTTGTCGGCCGCCACAACAACTCGCTTCAACAACAAATATTGTACCCGATACTAAAGGCAACGATTATTGTGAGCAAATTACCAACTTTGCTTTTTAGTCTTTCTTCCCCGATTTTTCTTGTCTTCCACAACAATCAATAACGTCCAATCAGATTACTCCAAGCTGATGAACTTTCAATGCTAATGATTTTTGATACGGCATAAGATACTAGGATAAATTCAATGGTTCATACATCGTTCAAGGCAAATCATTTATGTAGTTTTCTAATTAAAACACTCCAAAAACATCTTTGTATAATCTATGGTGTAGGTTTTGCTTCCAAAGATTATTCAAACCCAACTTGCATTGTCTCCGATCTTTTGAGTCTGCCTAACGAAATTCTTAGCTCCTCTCCCAAAGTTACTAACGCCACTCAATCCGGGTACGTAAATAATCAGAAAATTATCCATTTACGTTGCTCAATGTGGGTACATAAACAAAATTATTTTCCCATAAAAGGCAATATGTCTCCTCCTCCAACGACGCTTCTGGAGATGCACCTCAACACCGGTGCGTAAATACAGCAATCGTTTTCAATGTTGGTACAAAGAGATCGCGTGATGTTTACATATTCCCATAGGAGTGGGCTTTAACCGCAGCACGTCAACGGAATCCATGCCACCCAGAAAGTTTTGACAGGGCTGTAAATATTTTTATCTTCCACCAAGGCCACATTTGATTTGTTGTTTTGGTCATCTTTTGAATGCACCATTCATTCCGGCTTTAATGACGAAATCTTTGACGGTTTCTCCGTCGAGTTGTTGGAAGGCTTCTGTTTGCGTGACTGCTGTCAGATGGTTCAGCGTGAAGCGGAAACAGAATTCTTCAAGCTCCTAAACAAAAATAGATGAAATAAATTTATGAAAGGCTGAAAACAATCAACGGTAGTTCTTAGGGCGGTACGTATGAGAGTATTTCCTTGTTGGAAGAATACGGCACAAGCTAGTAAGCTGTACACGTGCGTTCTAAAAAAAACCCCAGAACTCCGGTAATACTCGTGTAACATTCAAAAATATAAATATCTGTTTGGTGAAACAGTATTGATTTTCACCCTTCCGAGAATTCTACTGTAAAAATGCTTTAAAAATTAAATTATGTTTAAAAAATAAAAGTTTATCGTGTATGGCGATATCTCCCTTCCCTTTTTTGATAGCGTCATCACATAGATTTAAAAAAACCGAAGAGGTAGGGGCAATGGTTTCAAAAATACATGGGTCCGAATTTCATTCAATTCACCAAAATTTATTGTAGAAAGAAATCTTTCAATCTGTTATTGATGATTTTCTTAATTTGCGAAAAACGGTCCAACAGTGTCAATCTGCCTGATTCTTGCAATGTTTTGTTTTCATTGGAAACCATTTATAATTTAGCCTGGATACCAGGTCTTTTTTCAAATTTGAAACCACATATGACTCATGAAGAAATGAGATCGTGTTTATAGACCAAACTATTTACAAATCGGCGAGAAGAGGTCAACTGAATGATACACAGCAAAGGATACCATTATTGAAAATGTTGAAACACCACAGGAAAGTAAACAAAGAATTGACGTCATCAATCAATACAGCGAGATCATGTTATCAAGAGACCACCCAAGAAAACACACACGAAGTTGTTACAAACCGATCAATTTGTTAAATAATCACTAAGTTGGAGGGTGAAAATTACACTTTCCTCCAGAGTGGGGATATTTTTGACTCCTGGACACACTTTTTGTCACCAGTTAAAAAGCCCATGCACGACTCATGACCAAACAACCATTAAAACAAACTTCACGGTATTTCATACGAAGATGATCTGCAGACTAGCTCTCCTTGATTAACACACATCAACAAAGATGGAGTGCGCACCTTCCTTGTATGGAACACACAACACGAATGCTTAAACACAAACTTCAACGATTAAATCAGAAAGTTGGATATAATAAAGTTTTAAACGGTAAGTCAATCCATCCTTAAGGTAGAGAGGTTGAATATGAAATTTACTCTTCCATCAAATTTGCTTTCAATGTATATTATGAAACCACGTAAAAAGAAACCTTATTGTCGAAAGAATTGATAAGAACTGATAAGAAACTAGCCTAGCCAAAATTAGTCAACATTGATGTAGGAGGCAAGGAGTTATGGAGGGGACACAATTTACATTAGAGAATTTAGTGAGAAACTAAAGAGATTGATGTAGGAGGCAAGGAGTTATTTACACAATTTACATTAGAGAATTTAGTGAGAAACTAAAGAGACATGAACCTTTGAATAAAGAAATTTCAGACATTTTCAGATAAAACATAAATGAAGATCATATAGATTGGATCACGATAGAATGTGTACCTTATCGGACAAAACAATGTCGGACAAATTTCGTCGGACATAATTTTCGTCACCTCCAAAGAATTTAATCGTCACTTTTGTCAGTAAATTTGCCCAAAGTTTGTGTAAAACTTGGACATAATTTTCGTCACCTCCAAAGAATTTCGTCACTTTTGTCAGTAAATTTGCCCAAAGTTTGTGTAAAACTTGGACATAATTTTCGTCACCTCCAAAAAATTTAATCGTCACTTTTGTCCGACATTGTTCTGTCCGATAAGGTATTTTACGGAACGTATTTAATAAAATTTTGAAAACGAGATTAAAGGCATATCTCTAAAACATAACAGTCTATATAATACACAGTGTTAAAGATGATCGAAATGAAACGGGGGAACCAACGATTTGGTCTTATGGGTTTCCGAACCAGTAAAATCATATTGACATGTGACAAAGCTTTGTAATTTTCGCAGGGCAAGCAGCTTTGAAATATTTTTTTTCCCATTTCCACTTAGCCTAAATCCATCAAGAAGGAGAATGAAGACCAACTTCTTGGCCAAGAAAAAAGGACTTTCGTTTCATGATCGATGGCCTTAAAATCCAAGCTATTTACTAAGTACCAAATTACATTCAATTGGTTTCAAAATTCACTGAACATCAACTTTTAGTATAGCTAGGAAAGTTTCCTAGCTACTTTCGTAGTAACTATATACGGTCAATGATAGACACAATCATTTTACTATACGAGGAAATCCACGCTGCTGGCTGGAACCATGTATGAAATTAAGATGATGACACAAGATAAAAAGATAAAAATGGCAAGTTTTTGGAAAGTCCTGTCAAATGAATGAGAGAATCATTTTTGTTTATTTTCTTTCTCAAGCAACACTGTCAACCGAAGCGAAACCGAATGTTAGGTATGCAACCGAAGCGAAACCGAATGTTAGGTATGCAACCTATTAGAAAACAACCTCCTCTTTGGAACGTAGTAACACGATATAAAGATAATAAAGCGTGTGTATGCGGACGTGATCCTCGTGAATTTCATGCATTTGGCATACCAGTCAACAAGTTATGTGACAACCTCGTCCCTAGGCTATCTAGCCTTTATACCAGCCGTATGGCGATATAAAAGAGCGTAGCAGGGTGTGGTCTTCCCGTTTTCCCCGATTCTGGTACAAGCTATACGACACCTAGCCTGTTTGTTCACACGGCTCAACTTTTAGGTGCCCTAAAGTACGGGGCAAATTTGATTCTACGTACAGAATACAGGACACCTTTCGACTCTTGATATTGTGGCGGGAATATTTTGCACTATATCTAATCACCAGATACTGTGCGTCCCTAAAAACATGTTTACTTTACATTTCAAAGAGGAGTTGTACGATAGAACGGCTTACCGGGTGGAGGCTCGCGAAATTATTATTTTTTTCACCGTTATTTTTGTCATCAAAATTGATTTCTAGGATTTTTAGGAGTACTTCCAGCAGCCAGCATACATGTTTCCCAGTAAGGGGCCATCCATAAAGTACGTACGCAGTTAGGGGGGAGGGGGGGGGTCATGTCAAAAGCGTACAGGTGCGTACAGGGGGGAGGGGGGTTAACGTTAATGAGTACGTACGCAGTTAGACTGTCTTTTCGCAATTTTTTTGCAAAGAAACAAAAAAAAAAACGAAAAAAATCATAATTACGATATTAATACTAGTAATCGTATGTTTTGGAGTGCAATTAACGATGAATCACGAGTAACAAGGAGAAAACTGTAATTTGCACGAGTCCGGGGTCAACAATTTGTGATATGTGTGCGTACGTACGTGAGGGTCTTGTAAAAGCGTACAAGTGCGTACAGGGGGGGGGAGGTTAAAATTTCGAGTTTTACTGAGTACGTACTTTATGGATGGCCCCTTAGGATGATTTTGAAGCGACTTTTGTAGCGAATGTAGGAATCTTTGCCAACAAAGCTACTCTTGCGCATTGCCCGGATTTATATACACTTTTACCCACCGTGTATATAAAATTGTGAAATAAATTCTATTATACTGGAGATTGTTGAAAGAACCACAAGAAAACAAATTGCAATTCCCCTCCAGGTTATTTTAGTCAAATGCCACAGTAGCCTATCCCTACTTCCTTATAAGGATGCTGGGACACGTGACCATCCTGTGGAGGAACCAGCAATACCCCTCTCCTTCCTCACCTTCTCTTTCTTCGATGTTGAGCAAATAGATCAACAGCGGTGTAAATGGGAATTGATCAAAAACAGAGATCAAATCAGATTCTGTCATCAAACTCCAACTGTCTTCGAACCTCTCATCCTACAGGGTTTTACAAAACAAAACCTCTTTATTAGAAAATAATCGCGTCAATTTCAATAAAGGGCCTTTTGCGAAGATACAGTTCAACGGCCAAAAAGTTATTAGTCGTTCTTCTATAGAAAAGTCTCTTAAATTTGTTTGTTTGAACGAGACAAATATTACCGGATGTCTCGTTTTTCAGACATTTTTAAGAGAGTTTTGACCAGTGATAACTTTTTGCCCGATAGACAACCTCCGAAATACCATGACCATTTCCTGCTTGTGTTTGTTGTCATAGATTCAGTTTCGTTTATGTTCATTGATAGTTTGTAGCGTTTGAAAATTCGATCGATAAGAGGTAATGATTTTTGAAGCGATGTAAGTGTCACGGGGTAGAGAGCTATGTCATCAGCGTAGCCTAAGTTGTATCTCAATCTCGTATTCATGTAATTTAACATACATTTCACCACAATGCGTATAAAGAGTGAAAGAGTGAACTACTAAAGATGATAGGAGAAAGCATGCAAATTGAAACCGAGATGGAACTTAGGAATGTATTTGTAAACGTTTATTTCGAGAAAAAATAACGATCACAAGGGATGAGTATTAGACTATAGATCTATTGGGAAATTTCCCCGGCGTCAAATAAAAAGATTTTCAGTAGTATACTACAGTCTGTACCAAATTATGTTTTTATTCATTACCACCCATACCTCTTCCTTTTCTTCGTCAACCAATGTCCAAGAGATACTTCTGTTCATGTCCTTTACCGCTGTCATGTTGGATTGAAACTTTTGTAAGAACTGTTGTCGGGATCTGCATTTAAAATAAATAAATACGGTTTATAATAATTAGAGAAATTACATCAACCATCCTAGACATTAAAATCATGCTATCCTCTACTTTCTATATACCAAAATGACGCTCTCGGTGAGGAGATTTCATTTCCATCAAAATCCAAAAATTTAAACATTTCTCATTTCTATTTTTTCTATTTCTATAACTAACTACTGTATATAGGCCCAAAAGTTTAAAGACGGCTTTTTTTGAAGCGCGTATTTGCAGAAAATTTCACCAAATTAGCGGTTGTACTTAATATTTTATTTAAAATTTGATAAGTGGTTTATAATTGATGCCATATGACAACAACGCTTTAGGAAAGAGGGTTAAAACTGAAAACTTTTTGTTTTGTGTTTATCAGGATACAAACAATTTCGAGCAGCTGTGGTATATAGCAGCATACACAAAAAACATATTAAAGTACTACTTTCATCCTGTTTTAGACTGAACTAAAAGGTGCTTTCGCTCTTAAATGTAGAACAAAATAGTTTCGATTAGCATTATCAGACAAGAACCCAATTGTTTTTAAAAAACGGCAGAGCAAAAGCGAAATGTTTGCAAAAACTTTTAATTTATAAGCGGATGAACACGATCAAACATTTCAAATGAAATTTACAATAAAATTGAAATAAAAAGAGCTGAATTGAGCTGATCAGCCAGCGGACGAGGGACAGGTCTGAGACATACTTGATGTAAGTTAATTAGTAGTAGTAAACGGATAATATGGAAAGCAGAAAACATCCGGATTCATGAACATAAATGTAGAAAACAATCTATTCTAAATAGTGAAACCCTTAAGATGTTTTGTCCGCCCTGGTTCCATAACATTCTACTGTGTTCTATTGAAGATGCAAGTCGATTCTTCGAATAAAAGAATTTTAAAACTGATTATACAGAACCATTCATCTGATTAAACTGGAAAGCTACAAAGCCTATGAGACCGACCCTACCAGGTGTTTTCAGCTGCGGAATAGATAGGCTTTATAGGCAAATTGTAAGCGAATTTATTAATTTCGCCAGTGTGCCAGTGTGCTCGCTAAATGGAGAAAGTTGACATCATTTCTTGGACACACCGTAGTTACCATATACCATAAAGGATAAACATAATTTGGCTATAAAGCTAATGGCGGGCGAAGGCCAGCATGCGCCGCCGCAAAATTTTTTTCCGTACACCGTAAGGCAGTATCATTTTTTTTGTTACTCAACAACCACAAGTGCTATTGACCTGAAATTTGGACCAGTGACAGACTTCCATAAATAATGAAGATTGGTACCATTTTTGAAATAGTCACGTGATTTAGTTGTATTCTACAGACCAAAATTGCTTCTTTTGGAAACGTTCAATAACGTTTGATCTACAATTCGTTTTGACTTCAAACTTTCACCAATACAAGATATTAACAATAGAAACATATTACTACCATTTAAAAAAAATGATCACGTGACCAGCGTGTATTTTACAGACCAGAATTTGAAAAAATAGATATTTTTCTGTTTGATCTGTAAAATACACGCTGGTCATGTAATTAATTTTTAAAATGGTAGCAATAAGTTTCTATTGTTAATATCTTGTATTGGTGAAAGTTTGGACTTTTTTTAGATCAAAAGTTATTGAAAACCCTAAAAAGCGCAAGTTTGGTCCGTAAAATTCACGCCAAATCACGTGTGACCATTTTAAAAAATGGTACTATTCCTCGTTATTTATAAAGGTCTATCACTAGTCCAATTTCAGGTCAACAGCTGCGCCGCCTGGCCTCCCGTAAGAATAACATTAGACATTTCCCGAAATACCATTTATACGTAGATTCCTACCATTGTCCTCGTATTTAATTATGTAAACGAGTCTCATGGAAGCAATAAATTTCGTGAATGTATATAATACAGGTTCAAATACCCTTGAGATAGGAACACGTGCAAATACTACTTGAAACCGAGATTGATATAATAGGAATCTATGTATAAACGGTATTTTGGGAAAGGTCTATTTGGAGAGTCTTAATAAAAAAATTGAGAAGATTAGGGTATAAAACTGACCTGACTGGAAATGTCAGTGTTGCCAACATTACAAAAAAGTGATGGACCAATGGCGAGCTCCACTTGTGTATGCTACTGTAGACATTGAAGGATGGAAATTGTATGAAATTGGAGATTTTGACAACGGTAGTTGGTGGGCAGCGTAACAGGTGGTTGAGCAAGAAAAATGAATCAGGCAGCGTACCAATCCGTTGTAGAGCAGCCACCTAAAATAATTTGTAATGTGATACAGTTACCGGTAGTAGATTTATAATGTATTGTGAATTTATGAACATTTGTGAACAAAAACTGGATTTCTTATTTAATTTTCCCAACAAATTCAGGCTAGGTTTTACACATAGTAGTGCATGGTATGCATGGTGATCACTCAAAAAAAACAGTTTCAAATTCAAGGAGATTCAGAACTTTCAGAACAGCCAAATAAAAGTTTGATTTTGCAATTCTTTTTAAAAGAATGCAGTTCTCAATCTTGAAAATTCCAGGACATTCCAGGACTTTCCAAGACTGTGGCCACCATGATATGATATGTATATCATACATAGCTACATTTTAGTAACAGGACCAAAGCACGAAGTCACATTATATTTCCTATCAAAAGTTTATCTTACAAGCAATTCTAGCCATTGATCAATGTCTTTACTAAACGCAACTTCCAGGACACCATATCTTTTGAATACAAACAAAACTGTAATACAATCCTGGAGTTGACACAAGACTTGTATCACACTATTGTCCAAGTTGGCTGGTAACATAGCTGAAATTTAAAAAAACAATGCACGGTATCATAACAACTTTTATCATATATATAATTTGGATAATTGCCTATTATTTTTTAGGTATATAGTTTTAGTACCAGTGATGCGAAGCAGATGTGGATCTAGAACAGCCAATACACAGAACAATTAAAAATATTAAAATTTTGCTAGTTATTGGAAAATAGATAACAACTACTGTAAGTAAATATTTTTTGCTCATCTTCATAATAATGTCTCAAGAATGCTTTTGATTTTTACTGTTAATTTTAAGTATATACTCTCTTTTTAAGACACCCTGTACAAATCTAAAAAAAATATAAATATTTTCTTTCAAATGATGAAATTAAAAATCAAACCTGATACATGAGTTACGGATTCCAGTTTTAGCAACATAGGTGATAGTTTAAACAATTTTGATAAGTAGTTTTCTATCCGTAGTCTAGCCACTTGACTATTGTACAGCTCCAATGGTAGAGTCTGAGAAGAGAGAAAATATGGATGAAGCAGCTTAGAAAAAAAAGAAAACATCATAATTCTTGGTTTCACCTATCGAGAATTTGTGATAGAATAGTCATGGACTTCCTTTAAAATAAGGTAATCGTACCTTTTATCGACATGCTCCTATTATCGACACCCCTCGTTTTCTCGGTGAGGAGCGGTCAAAAATAAAAAAAGAGACATTTTTAAGGCCTTAAAGCGTTTTGATAAATATATAAAAAATTAAATCGATAATCCAAATCAATCTTGCGAAAATGAAAAAAGAAGTAGCTTAGCTATAAAGTGAACTTGCCTATAAAGTAATTGCCGATTATTACTGGTCAAATTTTTAAGTTAAAGGGTTTGATTTTTTCTTTGATAGTATAAACTTTTTAAATTTCAGGTGGGCTATCCACGCAAACCCGGTATCTGTACCAATTATCGACATGTCCGTTTTCTAGATGTCTACAGAAAATGTATGCAACCATTAAAAAAATTCAGATGTTGTTGTTTTAAAATATTCCATTTATAAATTTGTAAATCATTGAACCGTAGCTGCACAATCTTCATAACTGACATGTCGATATAGGTTTGGCATGTTTTTAGAGATGAATAGGGACCTGTCTTTTAGGTCCTATATTGCATCATGGATCCATGATTGCATGAATGACCTATCAGATTTTCATAAAACTTTTAAAACTGATAGAATATAGCTGAATCTTTACTTTGCCAATGTTTTTTTTTAAATCGCTTTTTTATTAATATAAAAATCTGATGTAGATCAAACATGTTGATAATAGGTACGATTACCTTACATGCTATGTATCGAATAATTTAATTTGGGCAATAAGTTTAATAATAAATAGGAGTATAACCAGAAGCTTCATATTTTTATCAAGAAAGACCATTTTGGCCTAAATTTCACAAAACAACTGCGCAAATTTGATAACATCACAATGAATTTTTTTATAAAGCTTATGAACGAATTTCAAAACTGATTTTACTTGAGTTACAGGTCTTTTTTTATAGGGATTTTTCTTTCACTGATTTTATACTACACGCAAAAAAAAAATTCGTTCCATTGCATTACAATGAAAAAGGGTCTGTACTTTTCATTCATACCTCATGAGCCATTCCTCTGACAGTAGCCAAGTTACTTGAAATGGCTTTTTGAACTTCCTCTTGATGAAATGCTTGCTGATACTTCTGTTGTTGTTTGACTTTGGTTCCACATGCACATGTTCCCTAAGAAATAAAACAGCTTAGAAACAAGACTGCCCAGCCGGCAAAATCGTTAAATAATCTCTATACACCAGAGTGTGTTTTCTATTGAAATTATATTTCATTACGATACTCTCATCAATAGCAAGAACTCTCCTTCAAAGTGGTTTTTTGACGAAACTGCCCACTGCGGTTAGCTACGTTATAAAGTCTTATGATGCTCAACAAAATGCAATACCATTGTCAAGCTGTAAAAGAAAGAAAATTAATTTACCTCAGCTGTATACACACATTGCTTAAAGGTCCAAGATTGTGTGCGATCTTCCTTCAATTTATTTTGTAAACTCTTAAAAACAAATTAAAAAGAAAGCTGTCAGGTATAATAGTTATGCAAAATTCTAGAAGTTTAATTTCAGTTAATTAATAAAGCGTCAGTCATTGCACACACATATACATAAAGCAAAAAAAATATTCCGAAAAGTGCATTATTCTTTTGCAATAGCTTTAATTTTACACTTTATATTTTTAAACATATCGGCAGGCAAAGATATACACACATCAAAAACAATTCATCATGATGAACCAATAGTTTAAAAATCCCTTTCCAATAGAACACCATGCTCTTACCTCCATTTTGTCTAAAATTTCAGCAAGACGTTTTCTTGATTTATAGTAAAATAAAACTAATTCGTAGAAATCGTGCTGTTCTTTGTTGGAATTCTAAACAATTTATAAAAGGAGAATATTATTAGATGTTTTAGGAGGGTTATATATACTGTATTTATCAAAAGTAAATAAATCAAATCTAATCCACATTACATGAGATTGTTTTTCGTTTTTGTTTTTTGTCGCAATCCCATACAGAGTGTCTGGAAAAAAGCGGTTCAAAAATCATGACAAAAAGAATCCTTTAAATTTATGTTAAAAAGGTTGAATACAACACTAAGACACTCACTTTGTAATTCCCATGTGGTAAAGTCATGATTGCGTTTCAGTTTGGGAAACCTGTGATGTTTTACGACTGTAGTTTACTACAGAGTTTTTACTAATTAGATTCTGCTTCTCGTAAAATTTGTTCATTTTTTTTTAAATTACAGTAAGTGATTTTTTTACAGTATATTATGATTTTTGAGCAGGTTTTTCACAGACACTCTGTTTAGTGTCGCATATGGTCAATTATTTTAGAACAAATCATAAAATTTATTTAATTTATATATATGGAATTTATAGTTCCAAGGTGCTGTATATTGATTTATTAAACTTACCTTCAAAAATTCGTCCACAAAAAAATCAATCTGTTGTAATTCCTGATTGTAATAAAAGTTATTCAACTGTTCTTCTGTAAACGGAATAATTTCTTCTCTTGTCTGATTAGAAACAACAGTAGTTAACGTTTCAGGTAAGGAAGTTTTAGTAGCTGGTCTATTTATCACTACTTGGGATCTTGGTCTAACAGATTGCATTGGTTCTACAACATTGTCAGTGACTATTTCACTGCCCAGTGTATTGATAGTTTCCCTTTGGCGAACTGACTGGCGTTCTTGAGGTTGATTTAAATGTTGAGCTGGAGTTAAACTTAAAATAACATCTACAATGTTTTCTTCTGTCTCTAGAGACAGCGGAGGTGCTGTGGAATCTAAATAAGGAGATTGATCTACTAAAATGGTTCCATTTTCAGGAGAGGAGCTGACACCTGTTTGATTCGAAGGAAAGTTATCTAGTTCTGGTGTCATTGATCCTGTAGGAATGGGATCCTCTGTCTGGATATCAGGATATATGGGTTCTTGTAGCTTCCCGATTGGTCCAGAACCTGTTTGATTAAATTCTGTTTTGGAATCTTCCTCATTTTCTAATGTTTGAGTATCTTCAATATCAGAAACTGTCGTAGAGTTTTCTAACGATTCCTGCACTTGAGTATCAACATCAGTAACTGCAGAATCATTAGCTGAATCTTCTGCAGGTAGTTCAATTTCCTGTCCTACACTGGGTTCAGAAGGAGCCAAAGGTGAGCTACCTTCATCGGGTTCAGTTCCTGTTTCATCTTGTGTGGAGTCAGCATCAACATTTTCAATTATTTTTGTTACATCTAGTAACCTGTCGTTTTTTGTTTTCTCTTTTGCTTTTTCAGGTTCATCAGCAGCCAGTGATTGTTGCAATATTCCAGTTGCAGCCAGCTCTGCATTGACATCTTTATCAAGTTCCTTGCTGGTACCTACAGTAAAACAACAAATATAGAGTACTAATGAAAATTTATAATGAAGTAGGTTTATTACAGTTATAGCCTTCAAGGCCTATTTTTATTGCTTGCCTGATAAATAGGATTTACAATCATCTATGTAGGCGTGCCACATGCCCCTTTTTTCACATGACAAAACCTGACTATCGGTCACATTTTTACTAAAATTCTGATTCTTAAAAATAAATTGAAAATTTGATGCGTCAGCGTGGTCATATTGTGGCTGACTCACTTCAGTATAAATAAATAGACTAACCTTCATCTACGTTAGATTTTGTACTGGTTGTTTTTGTTTTTGTAGCTTTCTTCTTTTTCTGTTTTGGTCTTTCTCTGACACACTCTGCCATTTTTCACAACATTTTTAAAAATCTAAAGACAGAGAACATTGAAAACACTGTACATTTTTAAGACAACAAATACAGTCAAATAATTGAGGCAAATTCCTCTTATGTATGTCAAAGATGAGCTTTTTTAAAAAGATTGATTGCTTTCTGAAAACAAATTTATTTACACTGTCCAATCTTTTAATCAAGTCATTTTTGTTCAATTAGAAGCTTTTTCAGGTATTTCTTTCGTGTTTTTTTTTAAAGCAAATAATATTTACTAGATTTTGGACGAGTGACAGCGTAAACATTTATGAGAGAACAATCAGACAGACCAACTATTTTGTTAGAAGTGCTTTCAGCAAAACAAAGGGACATATTTCCTACAGCAATGGCCCAACTGTATGAAAAAGGATGTTACAGTATTAACAATAATCATTTCTATTTCTACCTGTATACTGTATATATTTCCCTTTCTAGAAATGATAAATTAAAACGTAAACCATACACTCAGCTTTACTCAACAGTATCACATTTTAACTGACAAAATAATACAGTATATATGTTATATGTTTCAAAAATAAAATAAAATTTTCATTTTTTGTAACAACAGGTTTCTACCTATACTTGCAGTCTTCTCATTTAAAGATGTGAGCGATCGCTTTATATATAATCTAGAATCAGTATATTACTAACTTTTAATTACAATTTTTGATGTGGAAATTAGTATGTACTGTATATGTAACTTTCAAATAAATTGTGACATATTTTCAACGTTGATTACATATCTCATAGAAGTAAAATCACCTTTCTTCTGAAAGGGACAAAACAATATATTGCCCGACGCCCGAATCTCCTAATTAATGTAGGAGACAGTCTCCTAATTAGTCAATGATCCTGCTTTAAACTTTCGAAAACGCAAAATGTGGACCCTAATTAAGAAACTGTCTCCTAACTAGGAGATTTGAGCGTTGGGCGTCAATATTTTAAGAACAAGATCATGAAATTTTCTGATTTTTCGCCTCAAATATCTACTTTGGCTTGCTGTTTCTATTGGGCATTCAAAGAAAATGAAAGAAAACGCTTTTGAGTGGATGTGCTACAAATTTGATTTCAAGCCATTTCTTTTGTTTCGTGTCTCCTAATTAAGAGACTCTGCAAATGTCTCCTAATTAGGCCGTATTCCCTGACTGACCTTTATTATTAAAGCAAATGAATGAAACAAAGCATCTGGTAATAGATAGAATGCATTGATCTGAAACATTTTTGTGACATACTGTACCTGTACAGAAATACACAGAAATACACAGAAATATAGGAGAGTGAAAATGTTGTGTCATAATCACAAAACACTTGGCGATATGAAATGACATAGGGAATTATGAAATGACATTTCACAGCATGTTGCGTTTTCAAAACATATGCTGTGAAATATCACATGACCTAAATAAGCCAATCAAGGACCAAGGATATCACCCGTATTCTAAATCGGTCAAACTCCTGGACTTGTGTCCGGGCGTGTCCGGGCGTCTGTTTTTTTAACGAGATATCTAACGCCCGGACAAAGTTTAGAACTTGTTTTTGATTTATAACTTCCCATGTATGATC
>JAYRBV010082000.1:0-15839 GCA_036023255.1 Mitrocomella polydiademata
TTCAAATTACTAAAGTTTCCAGGGGGTCAAACATGTATTTAGGTTCGTCCATACCTATTTTTTTCCAGAAAGAGGAAGCAAATTTCCAGGGGTAAAATCAAGTTACCTAAATTTCCAGAGGGGCAAAAAAACGTTTAGGTTCGTCCATACCTTTTTCCTTTTATATAGATCTAGAGGAACATTTTTGCCGGTTTTCCAGGGGGTAAGGGGTAATAAGAAGTTCGTCCATACCAAATTATTCATTACAAAATCAAATATTCCAGGGGGTAGAAACAATTTTCAGGTTTTCGGTAACCCTCAATTTTCCAGGGGGTATGCTCGATATATACAATTTTCCAAGGGCAGCAAAGTAATTTCAGAAGTTTTTTCTCAGAGCTAAAAAAGTTCGTCCACATTCGTTCCATTTTTTATGGAATAGCCCAATGCTTTACATACTATGTATGAGATAAAAGATGTATGCTAACAACAATGTCTATCCTGAATGGCAAGAATGTAAATGGTGTAAAGTATAGAGATACCTGTTTTATATCTTTAATCTTTTTAAAGAACGTGTGTACGTTTTTACGTACAGTATATATATTGTATATACAAGCAAATACTTTTTGTAAACAAACCATTCCTAGATTTGAAAAAAGACATCCACTCAATTTCTATGTTTCTCTAAAAAAATCATCATTTTTCGAAAATTTTGAATCTTTGTGTCAAATATCAATAATAAAAAATCTATAAGTTTTGACCAACTTGGTCTGTGAAATACCCATGCTGGTCTGCAAAATAAACATTTTTTGAATATTTTTCCAAACTTCATTTGTCCGAATGATCTTGTTGCCAAATAACAATCAATAAGAGTTTATACAATTATAGTACTTAGTAGAAAAAATACGTGTATTCGAAAATTGAGGTTTTCAGCACTAACTAGATTGGTCTGTAAAATACACGTATTTGTCTGCAAATAAAGATTTTGGCCTAAATTTTTTAAACTTATTATCTGATTAATCTTTGTGAGAAATATCAATGACCAAAAGTTTATAATAGGAAAGATATGTGTATGCAAAGATAATGATTTTCAGCACTAGCTACCTCGGTCTGTAAAATACCCATTCTGGTCTGCAAAATAAAAATTTTGACATAATTCTTTTTTTAATATTTAAAATTATATCCCAATTACCTTTGTGCCAAATATCAATAACTAAAAAGTTATATTAAGAAAGATATGTGCATTCTAGTATTTTCAGACATGACCCCCGGAATTCAGTCTTTAACCACAATCTGCCAGGAAAAGGGGCATTTTCTGATCAAAAAAACCGCGAAATTTAGGGGTTTCAATTTCAAATATTTCAAGAACGGGCCGGTGGATTTTGTCGAACGACCCTTCATTTTTCTTCCTCTACCGTGGTCCCTAGTATAGTAATAGTTCATGTTTACAAAGTGTTCATGAGTGTTCGAAGTTGTACAGATTATATATACATCTTATAGTACCATAAAGTGGCCCCCTCTAAATTGGTTAGTTGTTTGAAAATTACAGAGTCCTTTCAAGGTTAAGAAAATACATTTTGAATCGAACTAAAGCTAAAACTGTTACCCTTAAAAAGAAAAAAAGAAGGTCAGACCTTGAGTTCATGAAGCAAATTGCTTTTGGAAGCAATTCTTACCAAGACAACAGCACAGCAAACCACCATTTTTGATCTGCCTGCCACAGTCAAACCCCCGTAAAACTAACAGTGCTCTCTTAAAATCGGCAAATGTTCATTCATTTTCACCGGTCTAAAAACTGACTGGTGAGGTTGGAGCCTTTACCACGAAGGAAAAAACGTGTTTTCAAAATTTATGCTGACGTCATCACGTTTCCATGGTAACGATTGTCAATTTAATGGAATTTTCTAAACCTTATCATCAAAGACTATCTACCTACCAAGAATTGTATTTCTCGAGAGAGATAGGGGGGATAAAATTATCCGTTTGAAATATTCCAAGCTCTCATAAGTTATACAGGAGAATACAAAAAACAAAAAACAACAAAGTTATATCAACAAGTTTTATGAATTTGTATTTTTAACAAGACAATTTACAAATTGTATCTTTAATGCATAATATAGTCCAAGTGTCATTAAAACTTGTTGCATATACTGTTTTACGAAAGTTTAAATCTTGAAAGTTGGCCAGTTTCTCGCTGAAGATAAAAGAAAAGAAAAATATTTTTGTATCGTCAACAAAAACACACAACAAAATTAATATTTCGATAATTATCCTTTGATATGTTAGCACGTTCATTTGGCACTCGAGCAGATTTAATTTTAATTGGGAACGAGATTGATCAATAGATTTAAGAGTATGCTAGTTTGAAGTTAACAATTCTAAAGTTCCTTGTCTGTGTAAACAGAACAGAGTTGTCATCTTTGAACCACTCTTGGTCCATCAAATCTTCTGTGGGAATGAATCAAAATAAAAAAAATAATGAGCGCTATTGTTATCCTATAAAATAAATGCCCAAATGCACTTAATCGCCTTGAAAGTTTATCACGCGAGGTTTGTGAATAAGACTACGCATGACTCACCACATCATGGTTTTTAGTTCTGGTTTTGACGAGGCAGGTGTTCATTCACATCTTCCGTTGCTGGGATTCAATGCTAAGGTTCTCGTTGCACATGGCATACAATAGGGGACACCACCTGCACATTGCAAGTAAAACCAATCGTTGGACGGGTACATGTCATAGATTCCCCCTGACAAACCATCACAAGCATCACTTTTTACCAAAGGATCAGTACCTATAAAGATAATTTGCTTGGACTGTTAATGTGTTAACACAAACTTTGTTAAAGAGCTTCGCAATTAAATAAATGACAGACATTGTAGCAAATGATAAAGTGATGGATATGTGATACAAAAGAGTTTACTTACATGCCCAGCCAATAAAATCGTCTCTTTCTAAAAACAAAATAGTTTACAATAAAAAATTAGGTTTCAGTAAAACATCGCCTCATTAAAGATACAAATTAACTGTGTGTTAACCTTGTTAACCTTATACTAATCAAAGTTTATCGGAAATAAATACCAATGTAGAGCTTTACATAAATACTTTGGAGAAAAACTGCCATGAAATTGAAAAGTTAAAAAACTCATAATGAATAAAAATTTCCCAAATTTCCCGATCGTGGAATTGTGGAACTCAAAAGGAGAATAAAAAATACCTTACAAATAAAGTGTTAAGTTAACAGAAAGTTGAAAAGAGGTTCACAAATCAATACTCACTGAATTCTTTTGCGAAATAATCTGCCCTTTCTTTGCATTGCAAACATGTGTTTGCTGCTGGTATATCTAAAATGTATAAATTTCAGTGTAAATGAAAGTTCTGGAAGAAAAACTTTTTAACCCTATTCAGGCCGGGCTTTTTGGGGCTCTGAAAAGCCAGGGGGACCATTTGGGCCCCCCCCCTACGCATTACCTAGAATAATGATATATTGGGATGAAATTTTGTACACATGATCATCATCATAATATAAACTGAAAATTATCGTCAAAATTTTGATGACATTATTATTGATGACGTCATAGAAAAATGACAAAAAATTACATATTTTTAGGTTTTCTTAAAATTCCAATAAAACTTTAACAAATAAAGATTTTTCTATTCTGTTTTGATTAGGACCACAATAACCTATAGTTTAACATAGTTTCCGGTTTTTAGTTTTCCATTTGTACATAATGTTCCTAATATAATTTTAGGTAATGTTGGAAAGTTTCATTATTTTATCTTATATGGAAAAAAAGTTATATAACAAAAACTTCCGCCCCGAATAGGGTTATTAGATAGAGTGACGTTTTAGGTTAGTTTAATAAGCTTAAAATATAAGGCCGTTGTGGCTAATAGGAAAAATATTAAATAGCTCTCTCTATGCGATAAGATTCATTTTTTAAAAAAGGAAAAATATTTTCACACTATAACAAAAACAATATATTTTTTTTTTTTGAAGAAAACTCAGCTTAAGTAACAGCATCACTTACAGCTAGCATATGTGCAATATGCATGAAACAATGCTACAGCAATCAAAAACTTCATCATCCTGAAAATTGTTGGTTGTTTTCCTGAAATATCTAAATGAAGGAGAGGGGTAGTAGTGAGAGATCATCACTGTAGTTATTGACACATATCACGAAAAAATGAAATTATTCATACAGCCAATTTATTATTTCATCTTTATACTTATCAAAGGATAGTTTCTGAATCATGTCGTTATTGTTAAACCTCAGGTTTAATAAAACCAAGTCAACCAGTCGTATCGTCAACTCATATTTATAGCATTTAGCTGCAATCTCGCATGCTATGCTCTGAATTATCTTTATATTCTTTGGAGGATAACCGGTCCATTTCCTAAAATGCTTACCTTGCAAAAATATACTTTTTATAGCTTCTTCCAAATCGTCAAAGACAAGATATACAAATAAGCAATTCAGTTACTCTATTTATAAGCAAATTTTAATTAGTTACATTATATCGTTAACGAGTTTCACAAAGTCCCTATGATTGCATAATAAAGACTAATTACAAACTAATACAAACTTTATACCACGCTATGCAGGCACCAATGACATTGCACTATTTTCAAAATCAAACTTTTGGAACTAAAGCCAGATAAGGATACCGGTATCTTATGGACATGCTAGCCAATATATATACAAATATATCCACGTATTTGTAATTTTTATGCAAAATATGATTCATGAAAATGCTTATGGATATAGTTCGATTTTATATTACGTAATACTGAGCTAGCATAACTTATGTAACACAATATAACTATCCGAAAGCTAAAATGAATTACTTTCTGTTGATTAAAACCCGATAATTATGGTGATTTACCAAATCTACTGTCTTCCTACACAGTAATTATAATGTAATAAATGGCAATTTTCATCAAAGTTTGTGCAATTTAAGGTCTATTAACTTTGTTTTAATGAAATTCAAAAGAGGGCGCATGTCGATAAGCGAAAAATAAATTTCCATAATTAAATAACCCTACGCATTTCTCTCTAGAAAGGACAATATGTTTATTAAGACGGTTGCTTTTGTCACAATCTATAATTAATCTTTACCTTGTTGTCGTGATGCAAGCCCCAGATTGCATTGCTTGTTTTAGAAAACGAGGGTATAGCACTAAAAAAAGAAAAAAATGCAGCACAAAGTATAAGATTCAAAATTAGAAAAAATCAAACCATCAACTAATAATAAATCGGGAAAAAAAATTAAAAAAAAAAAACATCACGTAAAAGATTTTTTTGGAGTATTTATCGTAAAAAAAGGCGAGGTTTTGATATGTTCATGGTTCATTAATTAATCATTGAAAGATTATCTTCACGGTCATTTCCAAACATTCATTCACAGGTCATCTGCTGCGCTATATTTTATACGGCATCTTAGCTATCTTTTATAGCTATCACTTGATTTTGTTTGAAAATTTTAATAATCTATCAAAACAGAAACATGCAAATAAATAGGAAAATAACTCACTAACAAGATAATAAATATCTGGTACTGTTTACTGAGGTCTCTTTTCTCTATAGCTATCTATCTTAATAAAAGCACTATTCTGTCTGTCCGTACGTGTGCATTTCAAAAATGGTAGCCAAGCTGTAGGAGAAATAATATCAACATTTCCAAAAAAAACAAAAAAAGAATGTGAAAAATTATTTTTGCAAACTTTTTTTCCCACAAAATATTTTTCGGACGGGCGCAAGCAGTCTCTCTCTCCAGCGTCCTTGCGACGCTGGGAACCAGTTAGTCTATATAATAAAAGCCGTATTCTGTCTCTATGTAGGCATTTAGGAATGTTTGTAGAGAACTTTTGTGAAAAAATAAATATTTTAAAACTCTTCTGGGAATTGTAAACTAACTATACTAACAAAAAGCACCGCTAAAAATACCCCCGTAAACGCAGGCCACCAAATCGTCTTTACGAGTTAAATATAGGCCTGGATTATCAAATACAAAAATTAAACACTTCAAAGGTTTCAATTGTTTCGGTAGGAAAGACTATATGGTACATGTAGTGACTCACAAGAAAAGTAGAATCTAACTTTACATAAATCTTTAAGGTTTGGTCGTATATAATTATTTTACATGGTTTATTCGATAGTTTTTAAACTTTTGAAAATATAACATAGACGCATTTTTGCCCTCTCATTTTGGACATTATTCGTGTACTTTGCTTTTATTTAAGGTCTTGGGGTATCCCAAAAATACAAAAAAGTTTTAGTCTGGCTTGATTATTTTTATAATAAAGCTACGTGTCCTGAGCCCATAAAATTAGTTTCTGAAAAATATTTGCGACGGATTAATTTTCTGCCGTTAAACAAACACCTCTTAAGTGTGTCCATTGAAAAGAATCAATTAACTCTACTACTTGACCCAACCTCGTAGGCAAATAAGGCATAGGTGGTTCAATGGTGGAATTCTCGCCTGCCTTGAAAGAAGACAAGGGGCTCGATTCCCCGCCGATGTAGTTCGATCATTGAAAATAATTGTATAGCATTGGTACTCAAAAATCATTGCAATGAACTGAAAAGTTTGCAGATGTTCTAATGTGATTTATAAATGTGGTTGTTAAAAAAGGAACATCCGGGTTTTGAACCGAAGACCTCCCGATATGCAGTCGAATGCTCTACCATCCTATATACACATATAAACTGTTCGCAAGGCGTTATACTAAATATTAATTTGCGCTATTTAACCCAGTTATTTGACCCAGTATCGTAGGAATATAACACATCAAGAATTCTCGTCTGCGCTGCGGGAGTGTATCATCTTGACTGAATCCCGGACATTACCCCGACAGACATTTCGCCGACGGACACTTCCCCGAGCGGACATTCCCCCGACCTGGACAATACCCCGAACGGACATTTCCCCGATCGGACAATTCCCCGACCCGGACATCTCTCCGACGGAAATTTCCCCGAACCAGACAATTCCCCGACGGACATTTCCCCGAACTGGAAAATTCCCCGACTGGACATTTTGCATGCGTTCGGGGAATTGTCCGCTCGGGGAAGTGTTCGTCGGGAAATGTCCTAGGGGAAATGTCTGTCGGGGTAATGTCCGGTTACCATCTTGACTTACTTTAGCGAACTTTAAACCTAGCATTAAAAGACCACATATTGAATTTCAACTAAATACAAGCAAAAATTATCAAAAACCAAAACTTGTGAAGTAGTCATCTAAATCACTTCATACTTTGAACAATTTTTAACATTTTCGCAATTTTCGTATTTTTTTTCAACTTTGGTCTCCAATTTTGGTCTTGGTAAATACATGATGACAATTGGTATCATTGATAAAAATTCACGTGATTTACGTGTATTGTACAGATCAAAGGGCCATTTCCAATTTCAATTTCAATTTTTTTTTTCGGGCAGGCTACTTTTTGAAGGTCACACTATATAGTTAACGGGAATGTTGAGTATATTTACAACAACTGACTGATATGACTCATTATAATGCTATTAATACCTCAAACTTTAACGTGGAGGCGTATATAGTACAATTAATGCAAAAATAATCTATGGAGTCTTATTCATATGTGATATGAACAGAAAGTTCTTTTCTGCGGGTTTTAAATATGCTCACAGTTTATTTCATCCATTTAATTAACATGCAATTATCATGTAATCGTCAGTTAATCACATCATTTCATAAGTTTGTTATGCAATCTAAGCACAACTCAGTTTCTACTAGTTAACTAAACTACCATTAGAAACTAGGCTTGCTTTGTAAGGTCACACACTAACGCCGGGTCTAATTAACTTATACAAACGTGTACTTATAAAAACGACATTATAATGTAAGCAGCACTAATGGCAAAGCCTATTCATATTATGCGTAGGTTTGTATAATTACATTAAAGCGGCCTTATAACAAGGCTCTAAAGACATGCAGTATATAAACGTCAGTAATTGTTTAACAGCAGGCCAAACATATTTGCTAATAAGATGGATTACTCATTAATAAAGCTCCAAAGATCATTCAGGTAATCCATGAGAACTTTAGTACTGACATAAATTCAAATTCTCAAATCAGCATACATTAACAAGCCAAGAAAACTGTTTGTATAAGGATTATGAAAAAGGATTCTTTGTTTGCAATTTTACATAAACGGGTTTAACTGGAGACAACTGCCTGCAAAAAAAAAAAAAAAAAAATCATGGAATTTGAATTGGTTTTTCAACTTTTCATTAAATATTTTTATTTTCAAATCCTAGCTTAGTGAATTAAAAATTAAATTAAAAAGAGGTGTTTATAATTTTAAGTGCCAAATTTTAGCTTTATCATTCAAAGACAAGTTTTAATCATTTGAATACATGTCTGATGCAAATAATGTAAGATTTGCATTTTGACCCGGGAAAAATATATAGATATATATTTAAACGCATAAACTTTAATTTTTTATTTTACAGGTTACGTTATTACTGAACTTTTGCAAAGTGAATTTAACAAATATTATGTCAGTTATGTGTTTCCATTGTATGTATTGATTATTAACACAGAGATAGTAGTACGCAAAAACTCGAAATTACAATACTTAATGAACCATATTTATTTTAATACACATTCATGAGGTCTTTACCAATTTTGACGAAGGACTAGAAAATACACTACGAACACTGCATTCTGGGACCTACCACCTGCACTATGTTTTTATCAAGAGAATAATTTCATTCATAACCTAATTTTCATATTGAGAACGCAACTGTCCCATAGTGTTTCTAAAAAGCTAATAGTTTGTGCGCTTGATGCAGTTTTATTTGGTAAGAGCCCAACCTGCATTTTTTGGTACCCAGTAAAAATATATAGGCCAATTTTAAGCCTCGTTAAGACACATTTCTGAATAGAACTCTTTGATTCAACCAACTAGAAAATATTTTGAAATGTTGAATTGAATTATAACACTTTAAAAAACCAAAATCAGATACAGTTTTATCATCATTCTGGTGGGTGGTGCAAATCCTGTACTTTGCTTTCTCTTGCGAATAAAAAAAATTCAAATAAACACAAAAAAACACAGTCAAATACACGGGCTATATCTTTTAAGCTTAAGTTTTCGAAGGTGAGAGAACGAAATCTTACGGGTACCCAAAAAACGAACTGTATTTGAAAAAGGTTGTAGCGTAAAGCATCCATTAATCACACCCCCCCCCCCCTTCCCCATTTAGAATAATAACTTTTCTCGGTTATCATTGCTTTTTTATTTTAAAATGTAAAAATAATTTCATAAGCGTCTCCCTCAATAAAGCGCCCACACTAAAAAACGATCAATAAAATAAGCACACGGGCGCCTAATCGATGCTTTTTACGGTATGGCACACAGAGCATGGTTGGAAATAATAAGGGAACTCCTTCTGGCTTTTTTTGAGCACTTTTTTAACAAGCAGCAGAGAAGTGACTTTTTTTTGTAATTAACCGACGTGATAACCATCCCATTCTTTGTGTACGGTTTGTACCGCATGTAATCACATTCATTCAGCATAAATATAAAGTGGAGGTGTCTTTGTGTTTTCAATATTAAAACCTTTTGAGTTTGATTATGATTAGAGTTTTAATCCATCATTATAATGTCGGCATACTATTCTTATTGAGTTTATCCCTAAATAAAACATCCTACATAATTTGATCCCTAATGGTTGACGTATAACCATCAGTTAGGTACATCTATAGACATATAAAAAGCTATTTCAAGGTACCATTTATTTCTTTGGTTTAATTCATAAATGGTAATTAAAACAAGAAATTTTATTGACGTTCAAAAGTTGTCCGTAGATAAATAACTTGTTTACACAACATCATGAATTAGTATAAAAAAACACCGGGTTTGCATTTTTATATCTATACACAATATGATAAACTCCATTCTCCTTTTGTTGGTTGTGAATAAACGTCGGCGTTGGCGAAAATGTGTGGTACAATAGTCGACAATAACTCGTATTCATAATGGAACTTTGAGTGTAATGATAAATACCTGAAAGACTTGGGATATCATTCATTCGTTAGGGTGAATCCATCATACGAGCAAGGCTTATCATCGTTACTCATCGTATTGTTGCTTTTTATGTGACATTAGACTCACAAGAAGCAGACACCATTACTTACTTTCTCACTGATATTACGGCTCAGGTTTTTTATACATGAAGATGATGCGATTGGGTTCAGCTCTTATTTTCATGGCTATGGCCATTCTTTTGGTAAATGGAAGATCCACAAAACAAGGTATGTTTCAGACAAAACTTTCCATTGGACAAATTCTTTGTCTATCTTCGGAAGATTTCGTCATTTTTGTTTGGTATTATTAAAATAAAAAAACCAGAAGCTTCATGATTGGTAGATAAGAAAATAAACTTTCTTATTTCTTGTTCTTTCTTCTTTGATATTATTATGTCTGCTGCGATACAGTAAAACTTTGAATCCGTAATTGGCGTGCCTTACAGTATAGTTTCTACATTGCGAGGGCTAAACATTGACAAGTGCCAACATTATTTCTTTTTTCCAAAGATTTATTTGACCAGCTTAAGAACGATGTCAAGTTGTTGAAAGTAGCTGCGAATGAAGTTTTGGATGAAATCAAAAACAAGGATCAGAATGTCAACGGGAATCAAAGTTAGTATAGTGTCAATGTTCACAGGAAATAATTAAATGTGTAGGGACAGCCGTCCCCACTAAATAACATGGAGGGGAATTGCCAAATCTTTTCATATGATTTAATTTTTTCTAAATACACCGTTTCAACACTAGAAAAAATATCAAAAATTTTACACCAAAACCGATCCCAGACCTTTTGACTAACGAGTTTAAATACTACCTTGGGACAAGGAAAACTATCGACGCTATTATCAGATAATTAAATTTTAAATAAAAACATTAACAGCATCACATTTCTCTGATGAATAATAAAAGTTAATCATGCATAGCTAAAGAGGAAACTGAGTTTGAATTTGGTGTAAAATCATAATGGTAGAAATTTGCGTCGAAAAGGTGTATTGAACATGGTTGAAGAATTTCAAGCGTTTCACGCATTGTTTTTCTTGAATTTTTTTCTTTTTCTTCTAATGCGCTCTTGAACCATCATCAGTAATAAGAACGAAAAATTAAAGAAACGAAGTGAGCTAGAACAATGGTTGAATTTCACATAATAGGATATTTGTTTGTGATTTGTGACTCATTCCCAATCTTCGTTTTTTATTTTTTTTAAGAAATCATTGATGAGACGAGCTTTGATGAAAAAGCAGGTTTGTGATTTTCGAACTTTTATAAACCATGAAAAGTCAATTCTAGGCTAGCCTGTTCCAAACTGGTTGGGAATAAATTAATCTATTCAGATTTCTGGAACTCATGATATGCTTTAGCTTTCTGCATTTCTGTCAAAATAAATTGTAGCTGTATGCAACGCAGAGACATAATGTTATGAATGTTCTTTCCGAACTACAAGTCCGGAATTAAATGTTGGCAAAAAAAAAGAAATTCAGAAAATTTTCACCCCTTCCTCCTTAAATCATGTGGGAACCATTTAAGATCTCAAGAACCACCAGTCTAGTCTAATTTTCAAACTCTACCACCAGTTCTTTTGACTTGAAACTTTGATAGAACATAAAAAGACATTGAAAATTGTCACCATTTTTGTTTTGATCAAGTGACCAGTGATCAAATGATCATGTGTATTTTACAGGACGATCCATTTTTTACTAAAAATGCCAATATCTCAAGAACAATAAGTGGTATTGACATGAAACTTGGCATGATGGTAGATAATATTAAGAGCTACTATTTAGGAATAGTCACGTGACAATTTGTAAATTTTACAGACCTGAAATTTGGCATTTTACAGACCGGTTTGTAAAATACAGGCTGGTTCTGTGATAAATATGGTGAGCCCCTTAAATCAATTCATATTATCAATATCCTGTATTGGTGAAAGTTTGAAGTCAATCCAAGTTCTAGATCAAAATTTATTGAGAATCTTCAAAAAAGCAAGTTTGGTCTGCAAAATACACGCATGTCACGTGAACAAATTAAAAATGGTATCAACGCTCACCTTTTTGTGAAGGTTTAATTGCTTATAAGGACTTGAGGTTGGTGAGATCTTAAAGGGTTCCAAATTTTGGACATGTTCTCACTTTAGGACATGCACATATGAGGGGGGGGGGGGTTCCGGTCATAATGTCGCCCTCGTCCACTATTTTTAAACGCGCGTTCCATTCGAAAGTGAAGAAAAGTTAGGAGAATTCTTGAAGTTTTTTTTTGTTATTACCAAGTCCATAGCTGGTCCAGCTATGCATCATTCAAAAAAAAAGAAAAAAGTTCCACAACTCGGGTTTGAACCTGCACCTTTCGAAAAATCTCTGCTGATTACGAATATAGATCAAACCACTACACCAAACTCACATCTTTATACAATGTTTAACAGTATATCTAATGATAACTTTGTACACATGATCATAAAGAAACTAAAAACCATCGTCAAAGTATATGATGATATCTTCAGAAAATGGGTTACAATGTGTGGATGCCCTCGAAATAATTCGTTGACGAGGACAAGTTCAGAAAGAAAGTAAACACGTGCATAATTTCCCGCTCTTTATAATATGTAGAACAGCATGAAGGACACCTGTGTTTTAGCCTCGTTTAAAACGAGTCTATTGCGTCGCAGTCACTAATTTTAGATGAAACTTGAAACATACGTGGACAATCTGTAAAATAGAAGCCTCGGACGAATTAGCATGCGTTTATATTTTATATACAGAATTTTTCAAATGTCCAACTCTTTTATAGGTTCTAAAGAGGAGATTGACTTGGAAGATGAGAAAGATGCTCAATCACCTTCAGGTAAAACCATTAAAAAACCAAAGTGTTATTAAGAATTAAGTCATTATTCTGTCAATGTGGAATAATGGGGTTAGTAATTGAAATGTCATTAAAAAAATCTCCATCTACAATCATGGTCATAAATTATGGCATTTTCCGACATTTTTACAAAAATTCAAAAACCACAAGTAATTTAAAGTTGGTTTTATTGGGTTTAGCGAGTTACGGAGATTTATCTCAGAGATTAATCAGGAGCCTTGAGCCTTTTTTAGATTCTTTGGTTTTGGACCAATATAACGAATCCTGATGATTTCAGTAGCGTAATACCCAGGCTACTTGAAAACTTTCGAGTTTTACTGTTTCTCGACTTGATAGACGAAAAAATGACCGTAAACTTAGATTTAAGCAACCAAATTACGCGTATTTTGTTACTTTTGCCATAAATTTATGTCTCTGATTGTAGATGTATTTGACTAAATGTTCTTAATACACCGCTGCACGTACATCACGTACATCCATTTTTCAAAGTAGTGTGCTTTGTTTTAGGTAACGGTAACGGTATTGATGAGACGACAATTGATGGGAATACAGGTATCTCCTTTTCTTTATTTTAAGAGTATTTTATCCCAAATACCAACTTCCAACTTTCTAGGAGTCAATCCCGGATTTGATTACATTATAAGCTTCGATTTGAGCAATTACACAATGATGGTACCTAGCTAGCATATCGACGTCCGCTCAACGTCGGACGTCTTTTTTTTTTATCGGAAATTTTAGAAAAACATCATTGGTTAGATGTCTAGTTATTCAAATTTCTGTCACTTATGACATGACCAAATATGTGGCTGGCTGAACAACTTATTAGCTTAATAAACCTATTGTGCATGGGGAGTCTGAAGTAGCACTTGAGCATCCTGTTTAAAATGACAACCACAAAAGTGTTTTACTTACAACTTCGCACACAGGTTCCTTAATATAAGAGAGTAATTTGGCAAAACATAATCTTCAAAATGGCTTTGTAAAATCTGTCCTGTGACAAAATTGTGAGCCCCTTAAATTAATTCATATTATCTATATCCTGTATTGGTGAAAGTTTCAAGTCAATTCAAGTTCCAGATCAAAAGTTATTAAGAATCTTCAAAAAAGCATGTTTGGTCTGTAAAATACACGCATGTCACGTGAACAAATTAAAAATGGTATCAACTGTCATATTTTCTGAAGGTTTAATCGCTTGTAAAAATTTCGAATCAAACAGGACTTGTGGTTGGTGAAATCTTAAAGGGTTCCCACTTTTGGACATGTTCCCACTTTAGGACATGCACAGGGGGGGGGGCGGATAGTGCACCGCCTTCATAACTTATGATTTGAATAAGATATAAGGCTGACAACTTTTACACTTGTAGATATTTACTTAATAAACAAATGGTGCAAAAATATAATATCCGGAATATCATACCTCCTCTGACGTGCATAGGGTTAATAAGATAAAGCAGACGAGGAACAGAAACTTTCACTTTACACAACTTGGGTTTTTAAAGTGACTAATTTTAGATGGAACTTGAAACATACGTCGACAATCTGTAAAATATTAGCCTCGCGACAAAGTTAGCATGCGTTTATATTTTATATACAGAATTTTTCAAATGTCCAACTCTTTTATAGGTTCTAAAGAGGAGATTGACTTGGAAGATGAGAAAGATGCTCAATCACCTTCAGGTAAAACCATTAAAAAACCAAAGTGTTATTAAGAATTAAGTCATTATTCTGTCAATGTGGAATAATGGGGTTAGTAATTGAAATGTCATTAAAAAAATCTCCATCTACAATCATGGTCATAAATTATGGCATTTTCCGACATTTTTACAAAAATTCAAAAACCACAAGTAATTTAAAGTTGGTTTTATTGGGTTGAGCGAGTTACGGAGATTTATCAGAAGCCTTGAGCCTTTAGATTCTTTGGTTTTGGACCAATATGATGAATCCTGATGATTTCAGTAGCCTAATACCCAGGCTACTTGAAAACTTTCAAGTTTTACTGTTTCTCGACTTGGTCGACGAAAATGACCGTCAAACTTACATTTAAGCAACCAAATTACGCGTATTTTGTTACTTTTTCCATAAATTTATGTCTCTGATTGTAGATGAGTTTGACTATGTTCTTAATACACCGCTGCGCGTACATCCATTTTTCAAAATATTGTGCTTTGTTTTAGGTAATGGTAACGGTATTGATGAAACGACAATTGATGGGAATACAGGTATCTACCTTTCTTTATTTTAAAAGCATTTTATCCCAAATACCAACTTTCTAGGAACCAACCTCGGATTTGATTACATCATAAGCTTCGATTTGAGCAATTGCACAATGATGGTACCCAGCTAGCACATCGAAGTCCGCTCAACGTCGGTTTGACGTCTTTTTTTTACCGGAAATCATTGATTAGATGTCTAGTTGTTCAAATGTTTGTCACTTATGACATGACCAAATCTGTGGCTGACTGAACAACTTATTGGCTTATTAAGCCTATTGTGTATGGGGCGTCTGAGGTAGCACTTGAGCATCCTGCCTAACATGACAACCACAAAAGTTTTACTTGAAACTTGGCACACAGGTTCCTTAATATAAGAAGAGTAATTTGCAAAACATAATCTTCAAAATGGCTTTGTAAAATCTAAACGAATGTAGACGACTCAAAAAAAACTTATAAAAAAAAACATATTATAAATTTACCCTTTTTCCTCGTTTACAGGTTCACAAGAGGAGATTGATGATTTTAAGTCCAAGGATATGTCAGGTAAGCAAAAACTAATTCTCGTTTTCGGATGTCAATTAGTTTAAAGGGGAATTGAGGGAAAAACTACCCCTCTTATTTTTTTGCTTCTATCGATTCATTTAATAAATCTAGAACGTTTTCGAAAGTTTCAGCGAATTTGGTAAAGTTTTCACCAAGTTATAGGGTTTTAAAGTTTTCAATATATCAACATTGATGA
>JAYRBV010082111.1:0-15833 GCA_036023255.1 Mitrocomella polydiademata
GCTTAATTTAGTGATAAGTCCACCAGGAGTTCTGAAAAACTGAAGTTGAGGCAGTGCGAATTTAGCACGTTACTATTCTACACGGTTTATTTGATAATTTTATTAACTTATAAAAATATAAAATACGCGTATCTTTTTCATAGTAAAGATCAAATAAAGAAGTCAAAAAACGAAAATTTATAATATTGTATATGACATTTGACAAGTTTAACAAAAAGAAACATTGTTTCATGTAAAAAGTTCACTAAACATAACTGTTTTATATTTCTATAAAAACAATTATAGGTCAAACTGTGTAAAAATTATAAGACCAAACTTTAAAAAGTTATTGTATGAAACAATGTTCTATTATGCAGTAGTAACAATTCTTTTGTAAACAGAGAAAAAACTCTTTTAAACAATTATATACTAATTATGTTTTTAAAGTGCAAGTTGTTATCCTTTTGGAATCGTGATTTGCTAAAAAAAAGAGTTGTATAAATCGCAAAGCATCACGGGTTATTTGAGGAGAATGATGAAGAACAAAATTGTAAACCATTTGCGCTATCTCGTGAAACAACTATGCCTCCTTGGTCGCTACGACCTCCTGCGGGGGCAATTAATCTTTTGATTATTTATGGTATATAGCCTGTACCAGACATGCTGTATCAAAGATTTCGCTATTAAAAATATAATTGAATTACAAAGGAGTCTTATTAAAGTGTATAAGTGTATCAGGAGTTTGCAACATAACGTGATATATTTGAACTTCTTTTTGGTTGGGATTATACATGATATAATTCAGTAAAATAAAGTATTTCTAGACATCTTTTGTACTCAAAGTCTTTTAATAGATTTATGTTTTACATGTGAAAAAAAACGCGAAGAGCTACGGGTAAGAAATTCATTTGTTGTATGGGTCCTTAAAAAGTAGATGATTCATAAGTTGCCTTACTAAAAATATGAACATGTACGATGATCACTCAAAGCGCTGAGGTTATAAATCGTTGTTGCCCTGTTGCAAAAAATCCTAATTCTAACGATATAACTAAGAAGAATAGTCAGAATAATACCACAATCTAATACAAATAAAAATAAAAACTGAATAAAAAATACAAGCAAAAATAATAAGAATAATTATAAGAATTCTAGAAATAAATAAACATTTAACTATCTTCAAATTTCTTTTTGAATTCTTATAATCTGGATGATTTTCTCCTAACAATTGCAATCGTATTTCTGCCACTTCACGGTACATCCTTAACGCCTGGCCATGTTCACCAGTTGAACGCAAACAAACTGCAATGTCGTTTCTACTCTGCAAATAGTCTGGGTGCATATCTCCCAACAATTGCAAACGTGCTTCTGACACTTCACGGAACATCCTTAACGCCTGGCCATCTTCACCAGTTGAATACAAACAACCTGCAATGTCGTTTCTACTCTGCAAATAGTCTGGGTGCATATCTCTCAACAATTGTAACCGTGCTTCTGCCACTTCACGGAACATCCTTAACGCCTGGCCATGTTCACCAGTTGAATATAAACAACTTGCAATGTTGTTTCTACTCCGCAAATAGTCTGGGTGCATATCTCCCAACAATTGTAAACGTGCTTCTGCCACTTCACGGAACATCCTTAACGCCGGGCCATGTTCACCAGTTGAATATAAACAACCTGCAATGTTGTTTCTACTCCGCAAATAGTCTGGGTGCATATCTCCTAACAAGTGCAATCGTGCTTCTGCAACTTCACGGTACATCCTTAACGCCTGGTCATGTTCACCAGTTGAACGCAAACAACCTGCAATGTTGTTTCTACTCCGCAAATAGTCTGGATGCATATCTCCCAACAATTGTAACCGTGCTTCTGCCACTTCACGGTACATCCTTAACGCCTGGCCATGTTCACCAGTTGAATATAAACAACCTGCAATTTTGTTTCTACTCCGCAAATAGTCTGGGTGCATATCTCCCAACAAGTGCAATCGTGCTTCTGCAACTTCACGGTACATCCTTAACGCCTGGTCATGTTCACCAGTTGAACGCAAACAAACTGCAAGGTTGTTTCTACTCGGCAAATAGTCTGGGTGCATATCTCCCAACAATTGTAATCGTGCTTCTGCCACTTCACGGTACATCCTTAACGCCTGGCCATGTTCACCAGTTGAATATAAACAACCTGCAATGTTGTTTCTACTCTGCAAATAGTCTGGGTGCATATCTCCCAACAATTGCAATCGTGCTTCTGCCACTTCACGGTACATCCTTAACGCCTGGCCATGTTCACCAGTTGAATCTAAACAATCTGCAATGTCGTTTCTACTCTGCAAATAGTCTGGGTGCATATCTCCCAACAATTGTAACCGTGCTTCTGCCACTTCACGGTACATCCTTAACGCCTGGCCATGTTCACCAGTTGAATATAAACAACCTGCAATTTTGTTTCTACTCTGCAAATAGTCTGGGTGCATATCTCCCAACAAGTGCAATCGTGCTTCTGTAACTTCACGGTATATTTTTAACGCCTGGCCATGTTCACCAGTGTCTTGCAAACAAACTGCAATGCCGTTTCTACTTTGCAAATAGTCTTGATGCATCTCTCCCAACAGTTGTAGTTGTGCTTCTGCCACTTTCGAGAACATTTTTAACGCCTCACATTGTTTTCCGTTTTCGTGTAAACATAATGCAATACAATACCGTATTTGTAATGCCGTTTCTGTAGAATAATCTTTAGGATTAAGTTCATCAGATAAATATCTCAATACAAGTCTCAATGTTTTTATTTGATTTCGGAAATGAAACAGCTTGAATAGGCTATGGAAACTTTCCTTCTTGATGCACTTTAGAACATGGGGCCTTGTATCTTCATTTTCGTACATGCTCAATAAGTGATGGAACCAGTATTTCCCATCCTTTGTTTTGCTTTCTTTAAGGTCCTTAAAAAACATTTCAATCACATTTTCCAGAGTCTGCGTAAAAGTCTCTGCTTTATACTAAGAACGTACTGGTTTAAAGAATGAATGTAAATCGTTTGGTTGGAATAAGGTTCGTTTTCATCACGATTTGACATGCTGATGTAGGAAAATGACTGTAAAAGTGAAAGGGCTTTGTTAAGGACATACGAATCGTTACTTATGAATTTCAATAACAAACCCTTTTGAATGCCCTTCCCATCAAGATGTGCCATTACATCTAAAAGGAACAACGTAACGTGGTCACCAATATCTTGTAAGTTCTCCAAGGACAATGACAGCGTGGTGAAAACATTTCGGTCTACCGATGACTCACCCTCTTCAAGTAGCTCCTCCCTCCGATTTTTAAACAGGGACAGGTATTGACAAACAGTAATGCAATTCTTGTTTATGTAAGATATTGCTTGTTGGATCGCCAATGGGTGCCCGCCGAGTAAATGGGCAAGGTCTATATTACTGCTTGGATTTCTCTGTAGGTGCTCAGGTGCATTCTCTTTCAAAAAGTTCAAAGTTATTTCTTCCGAGAATACTTCAAGGGGGAGGACTTCAAACCGATTATCCCAATCCTTACATTGCGATGTGATGAGAATGTGAGGAGCGTGGTTTTTTGACTCCGGCATAACAGATCCAATGTTACTTTTGTTGTTTACATTGTCAAAAACAAACAACACCTTACGTGTAGCGTTTTTAGCGTTTTTGGCTGAGGCGAAGTGGTAATAAACTCGTTGAACGATTTCTTTCAATGGTCGATATTTTCCATCGGTTGTTTTTGTTTTAACACCACACTCCTCACCTATTTCGATAAAGTCACTTTCGATGGTTGTCTTAGTTTCTCCATTCACCCAGATGATGATGTCCTCATAGTACACGCCCGCATACTTTTGCCAGTATTTCTTAGCCGTTTGAGACTTCCCCACACCTCCCATTGCTGCAATCACCACACCTAGTACAGGATTTCCCATGGTATCTGAATACGCCTCTACAAGAGCATTGTGAATTTCTTCAAGCTCCTTTTCACGACTGAAAAAGTTTTTAACCGGTGGTATGTAATTGAACTGTAAGGAAATGTTGCTCTTTTCTAAGTTCTCCATCCGTACTTTTGTGTTTGTGTCCATTATGGGAATGATTTTAATTCTTTCCAATTCAGCCGAATCTACACCAAGATCAACCAATGGCTGCTTTAAGAAACTGAAAATGTCCAAAAACTCTTGCTTTGGTAAAGCAGGTTTTGCATGTTGAATCATGTTTCGACCTTGTTTTGTTCGAACAAAGTTGGCAACATCTGATCGATCGCTTGGCTTTGGTTTCCAATTTGGAGAAGACAGTTTGTATCCACAAAACTCTGTGAGTAGAACAGTATAGAGCGAACTGTCAAACTTATCAGAATATACTTTTGAACCATATGAAGGAATTAGCAGTTCGTATTGTTCTTTACCGATTCGTCTCTTTTTGCGGAGATCATCAATTTGAGGCCTCAACTTCTGAAATTCAAGGAACAGTTGATGAGGATCTTTAGAAAACTTGGTATGAAATTTAATTTGTTGTACTTCTTCAAGTTTCCCACGTAGCAATTGAAGACGGAACCCGTATTCGTCATTTTCACTCGTCGCAGTTGCCATTCTACAAGAATAAATAAAAAGTCCTTACTATTTAGGGTTCTTTAGGACTATGGGTGGGGGGGGGGAAGGATTATATTATTACGGTAACAGCTGAAAGCGGATACCGTATTGGTTTACCCTTTGTACTACTACTACTACTACTACTACTACTACTACTACTACTACTACTACTACTACTACTACTACTACTACTACTGCTTTGACTTCTACGCGCAAGACGACAGTTCTGACTAGCAAACACTAAGCGTATTCACACGCGGCGCGATTATTTTTGCTAGTGTTAAGCACGCAGGCGGCACGGTGGATGGAGAAGCAACAATAAAAGGTTAGATTTGAGGGAACTAGATAGCTTGAGATTGATAAACATGACTTGCTTTGACCACCTTCGACCTGTCGCTTCCTTTTGATTGTAAAGAAAGATTCCAATAACATATTTTCAGAAAAAATAAGTTATACCTGGAATGGCTGCAAATAGAGGAGGAGTGACAGAAGTCAAGACTGAAAATCAAAAAATCTTCACAATATAGAGATATTGGTCCTTTCTTGTGGTCTACTTTACTGTGGGCCTGGCTTATGTACTATGTTGCAATTATTTATGGCTAATTTTACAGCAGCTGTACGGAACAAATACAAGAAGAATAAACTTTTGTAAACAAACTAAAAGTGAGCACAACCAACATTCCACCAAAAAGTTGAAATTTATCTGAAAAATTATAAACACCAACAGTAATTTTAACTCATAATTTGGGATTGAATGATTCAGCAAAGTTATAGAAAACTCTATGGAAAAGAACTATTACATTACTATAGTTATGTTTTTTTAAATTGGCAGCCGAGACGTGAAAATGGTGTATTTAGAACCATTAGAAATAATTATTTAAGAGCAGAGCGTCTTTAGCCTGGGTATCCATGCAAATTTTTTACACTCCTCTCAAATAATCCAGGAGAAAAAATAGTATGGTGAAATCAATTTATTTAAAATAGCCGTTGATAATAACAATGTTTACATTTGATAATTCTAAACCAATCAGATTGCGAGATATATCAAAGGATTCACGCGTTTTATTCATGAGATAGATTTTTTGAGTACTGATATTTTTGTTTTATTATTTCACAAGCCTTGTTTATTATATAATTTGGATTTCACTAACGTGTTTCAAGGTTTTATTGGTGAATTTTGATGATACTTGATTTTGAAGTTGTTCTTGTGATTGTAATTTGGAAACTGTCTGCACGTATAAAATATTTCAAAAATTGCGGAAATAGGCGTTGCAGAGGCACTAACAACAAAGATTTTGCGCCAACAAACAGAGGCTAGGTGACAATGTCCTTTCCTTTATCAAGATGAGGGGAATAAGAGCAAAAATATCAGAACAGGCAAAATATAGATCAAAATTCAGATCAAACAACCATGACGAAACAAAACATCTTGTGATTATTCAAAAGTTTCAAATAACAACAAATTTTAGAACGCTCAAAAGTAAATGTAGCTTTTCTCAACCAAAGACGAGGACCTTGCGACCTAAAATATGCTGTGAACTTGAAAATTAAGTTACATATTGAAAAGTTAATAAAGTCTTTGATGTAGGGCCTGATCCTTAAGCCCTCGACCAAATTTTGCAATTTTGCAAACTACTATTTGCAAATTGCAATCAAATATTAGAAAAATATAAGGTAAAGCGTTTATATTGTGAATTTTTGATAAAATTCGCAATTAGAATAACGACAAAACACTAGTCTAATTTTCATACGCAGTTTTTTAAAGGTCTACGTAGTTTTTGTAAGGTCTACGAGTAGACTAGAACAAATACAGGATTTTTAGAATTGCTTTGATACATTTGAAAAACCATTCCTAAGCTGGATTACCTCAGAGAGAATTACCTTTATTATAAATATTTTTTTTATATAAATATTTTGAATATTTTAATTATTCTTATAAATAAAGTAAGTATCTAATCATACCTTGTATCTAGTTTATTACTCCTTCTCAAAACAACATCAAGAAACGTTCAACGAAAACAAATCATCCTCCTTTCTTACGAAATCAGCATTTATGGAACAATAATATTGTTTTTGTTTTAAAATAACATGAGATACTCTACTTTGAGAAATTGCTTTATAAATGTAAATATTGATATATTTAAGTGCTTAACCGTATTTGATTTGTCAAACGCACGCAAAGGAAAAAGAGTTTTGTCGATATTCTACTTATATTGGCCGAAGCGAATATGTGTGAGCCACTATCATTGGTCGCACTTACCATTATTTTTAGTTGCGCTTCGTTTGACCCAAAAGATAACCAAGGAAAAATGTTATCCGTTCAGGGCCGATACTTTGTCGGGGGTTCATTTTACCTTAATCCTACGTTTATTGTACAGCTTTGTATATTTTTATAATTCCGTGAGTATCACAAACGTCGAACAAAACAAACACCTGAGTAAGTTGTATTGTATTACTCTTTTTGAAAATGCCGCGCTGACACCATTCAATACAACGTCTTCATATCTATTATTATTGACGTCAATAAAAAGACCTGAACAAAAGTCGCTGCTTGGCGCGCAGCGCGTTGTCTTAAACGCGCGTATCGCTCATATTTTGTTTTTATTGTCTCATGGCGTAAACAGTGTATATTTGGAGCGTTCGACGCTACATTAGCGGCTAGTCTACTTATCATTACCCGAAGTGACTTTGTGTTATCCAATATTTCAGTGCCATAGTTTGATAATCCAAAACAGGATAGGGTGAAAACAGTTTAGAGATCAAAACATTTTGTCTGTTTTTTTGTACCAAGACCCACTGGATTGACACTTACAAATTTCTTTCTTTAAGTACATTGAATTGAAAGTAATCAAGAGCCATATGCCTATGGCACGAACACGATTGCAAAAATCTGCTCTTCGACAAAATATCTTCAAATGATTTCAAATGAACATTTGTAAAAAGGGTTGCGAAGCATTTCGCAAGTTGCTGGCAAAAAAAATTAAATCTCAACTTATCTAATGATAAGCGTCACAAATTTTCCGTTCCAATGAGGGGTCAAACGTCTTCCTAGTATTATTATTTCTCGAGATATAGATGATTAAAGTTCACCAGATTCATGCGGAAAGATATTTTTCGGTACCGTAATATGAGACAAAAGTGGGAAGAAGCAAAATAATACCATGGTAGGACGAATTTATACTAAGAATACATTGCATGGATCAAGTTAGACTATCACAACAAAAGGGCGAAGCTATTCATTCTTCATGCTTCGCAACTAGCTTTTACCATGGATCTACGCTTTTACAAAAAGAAGCACGTCAATTTAGCCTAAGCATTGACGTTTTCTTTATAGCATCATCGCGCGGTCGAAGAAAACAAGTACATATACCATCAGGTAATTTGTCCCGTATCTCTGTCCGCCGCGCCGAACCAAGAGCATTTGAAACACTCCTCTCCGCTAATCACTGCAATCGTGAATAATGTAAATATACAAGTTTCTTTGGCAGTATCCCATGTTTAAAGAAACTGTTCCTGTCCTAAATAGACTCTATCTTTTCTGAGCTCAGGAGTTCGAGAGGCGTAGAACCACGCGAGATATTCAGCCTTTTCTAGGGGCTCATCAGCCGGGCACACTGCTAAAAATCACATGGATAAAAATTAAAAAAGAATAGCAATCATTCAAGATACTTGATTAAAATAGGAATTCTTGGAAAATATAGAGTCTGTTCTTATGACGATGAGTTTACGTGAGAAATTTTGCGGGGATTAAATTTCGATTTTATCCCGCGAAATGAAGTTTTGTCTTTCTTCTCCTATAATATGCCATGAAATTAAGTATTTTTGGTTGAAATACTCCTCAATCCGCGAAATATTCGACAGTAATTACATGCAGAAAATGAAAATAAAAAGTTTAATTCTCGGCGCAAGTCGAATTTTCCGGATTGGTGGTTTTAAAAACATCGTCTGCGATTGTTTTAGAAGCCATAAATTACCATTGAACAGTTTAAAGTTAGATTACCTCTATTAATTAGTACCAGGATTCTTTTGACCTCAGAGAGCACACAGAGAGAGGAGGGGCTGGATTTAACTACCCTAAATAACTTTTGACCATTGCTTAGAAGCATGAAAATTGGTACATATAGTATCTACTTTCATTTAAACTGAATCAAATTAAATAAATCTTTTTTTTGCTGACGTAAGTAGTTTCTTGCAAATAATGTAATTTCTTTAACAATTCAGTCACTTGTTAATTGAAGAGAAATAATACACCTTTTCGACGCAAATTTCTACCATCATGATTTTACACCAAATTCGAACTCAGTGAGAAATGTGATGCTGTTAATGTTTTTATTTAAAATTTAATTATGTGATAATAGCGTCGGTAGTTTTCCCAAGGTGGTATTTGAACTCATTAGTCAAAAGGTCTGAGATCGCTTTTGGTCTAAACGTTTTGGGACATTTTTTCTAGTGTTGAAACGGTGTATCGAATTGAATTAATTGAATTATGTTTTGATATTCTGACTCAAAGGATGATCTTTAACATAATAGCACAATACCGGTTTTTTACCCCCACAGGGAGCCGTAGCGACTGATGAGGCGTTATTGCTTCGCTATACAGCGAGGCGAATTCTTTATTTTGTTCAACTTTATCATTCCCTGGTGACTGATCCTTTGCGATTTTTAGAATATTTTATTAAGTTATAAAGGAGAAGATAAGCCTTTGACATTATGGTTATTTTAACGTTCAAGTAACATCACAATGATAATAATACAAGTATACTTTGTGTGTATTAACGCCCATAATATCTAAGGTAGTATGTATATGTGTTACATCGTTTTAAAAAGATGACGTGAATTTGGTTTAAAAGAACAATAGAAATATCTCAGCACGGTAAATCTCCTACAATAATACTTCAAACATTGGGTTACTGGTGGAGTCCCTACAACCAGCCCCGTCAGCAATTTGGATTGGGAAGAGTTAACATTAAGCAAGTAAATTTATAATTACATCATCTCTTCGATAGCTGAATCGTATACAAATATAAACGACGATTAAAAAGTTATACAGTATGAAATTTCGAATTGACCAATTTGACCAATTTGATTTATATTTAACGTACAATATTTAAAAACTTCATTCGTATATTCAGTAATTTTACAAAGACTTTCAAGAAATTGCTTCTTTACAGTTATTCCCACTAAACAACTGTTTTGAATCTGTTTTAGTCTATTTTCTTTTATTACAACAAGCCAACGCAAATCGACAGCACATAGTTTCTAGAAAAAATACATGTAAATAAATAATACGTAAAAAACTTTAGTACATACAGGTTTAATTTTCCACAGACGAATTTTCAAGTGGATTATTTTGTAAATTTATAACTAACGAGTTGGGATTTACGAGTTGAAAATTTTAATTGGGAGTTAATTACGAGTTACTTTTACGAGTTACGAGTTGAAAATCAATATTTTATGAGTTGCAAATTTAAGTTTTACAAAAAAATTTGATAGTGCTTTGCCCCTCGATATAACCAACATAATAATTATCTTCCTTTTGTTGCGAATGTCGTATTGTTTTTAAACATACGTACTGCAAGTTTCGATCTGATTATGTCTATGTGACAAGAATGAGCCCTGTATTGTCGTACTTGCTACTTATTGTTACAAACGTTGACTTTTCTACCTTTAAAATGTATTCGTACTAATTTTATTTAAATATTAAAGGTTCGTTACCAGGGTCTTTGTATCCGAAGTTCGTAGCTCCAAAACCTGATCTCCGGTTGTTATACAACCTTGGTTGGTCATCAAAATATCGTCGACCTGATGCTCGAGGATCATTTCTATATGGATCTTTGAATAAAGTAGTAAAGTGAAAGTTTTCAGAATGTTAACTTTTCATATTTACGTGGACAACATTTGTAGATAAAAAAGATACATTCAAAAGCAAAACAATTCCAGTTCATTCGCATCGGACAGAGATCATATAGGATTGAAATTAAATGCACATATATCTTCCTTTTGTTGCGAATGTCGTATTGTTTTTAAACATACGTACTGCAAGTTCGATCTGATTCTGTCTATGTGACAAAAATGAGCCCTATATTGTCGTACTTGTTACAATTGTTACAAACGTTGACTTTTCTATCTTTAAAATGTATTCGTAGTTTCTAAATCAATTTTATTTAAGTAAAAGGTTCGTTACCAGGTAATAAAACTCTTTGGTCTTTGTATCCGAAGTTCGTAGCTCCAAAACCTGATCTCCGGTTGTTATACAACCTTGGTTGGTCATCAAAATATCGTCGACCTGATGCTCGAGGATCATTTCTATATGGATCTTTGAATAAAGTAATAAAGTGAAAGTTTTCAGAATGTTAACTTTTCATATTTATGTGGACAACATTTGTAGATAAAAAAGATACATTCAAAAGCAAAACAATTCCAGTTCATTCGCATCTGACAGAGATCATATAGGATTGAAATTGAATGCACAAATAATATGATTTACAAAGTTTCCATAGCATTTGAAAGGTAATCTAAAAACAGGAGGAGTCTTAAATATTACGATAGTTCTCCTAGTTTTATCTATTGGAAATCCATTATTGTAGAGAAGTGGATAATTTCGAAAATAGTTTTGAGAGGGACTATGGTTGACTGTTCTATATTTTATTGTAAAGTGGTTTCTAAATATAGATTGATTACCATTTCTTGGAATTGGTTGGTCTTTGTATCCGAAGTTTGTAGCTCCAAAACCTGATCTTCGTTTGTTATACAATTTTGGCTGATCACTAACTCGTCTATATCGACTTGTTTGGTCTTTGTATACAAAAGTACCTACTGTTCGTTTGTGATACATGTTTGGCCGATATGGATCTTAAAAGAAAAAGAAAGTTTCAGAAGTTCCTATTCATAAAAGTTACGTGTACAACATAACTAAAACAGACACATTGAATTTTGAAATAATTACATCATATCGCGAGCACGAAAAAATATCTACGTTCTGATTGGTTGAGAGAAGTGACATAAATGCGGATATCTCACGCAAGATATGAAACATAGAAAAGCGGGAACTTTTTTATAACATTTTCCAACGTTTGAAAGTAAAACATCTGTTTTGTTATGAAAAGCTTAGAAAACATCACAGAAGATTTGAACCCTATCCTTACTGTTCGTTTGGGCCCTTTAATACGCCGGGGAGGGGGGGAGGGGGGGGGGAGATTTACCAGGTCCGAATATTTTTTATGTAGATCCACTAGAGACATGAAATTCGGGGCGTAATATTGATATCATTTTTTAATATTTTTTATGATCTTCTTAACCAATCTAATAATACCTTTCATCAGTCAAAATTTGAAGTCAACCCTATTTGTGGTTTTTAGCTTGCAAGCAATTTTTTAGGTAGCTTTGACAAATGACCAATAAATTTTGAAGTACAAAGAGTATATGTTTTTATGTTAGTCCAAAAATCTTTTCAGAAGTAATTAAAAAAAATGTTGATTCCTATTGGAATCCACCCCCACCCCCGGTATTTAATTTCATTTTTCTGTTTCTGGTACGACGTTGAAGGTTTTATTGCTCCATTTCCCACGTTCTCAGCAAGAAACGGCTAGTACCTACCTTAAGGGTTGAAATTTTCGCGGGAAGAATTTTTCGCGAATTGACAAAATTTGCTTTCTTTTGTTTCCTTTAATTTCAATAAAAGAAGATGAAAAAAGTTTTAAACGAAAGAAAAACGTCAAGGAAACAATGAGATTTTAAACAAAGCATGTATTTTTGTCCTAAGACCAAACTTACTAGAATATTTCAAAAAACTGTGCAAATCTAAATTTTTCGCGGGAATTTATTTGCGCGAATTGACCGATTTTGGTTTTAGGGATGAGAAATTTTCGCGATAAAACGGCCAAAAACCGCGAAAACCACGAAAATTTATTACCGCGAAAATTTCAACCCCTATCCTTAGGGGTTGAAATTTTCGCGGTAATAAATTTTCATTGTTTAAAAAACTAAGATATACATACAATCAGCCAACACTTCGTCATCATTGTTATTCGGTACTTCCATGGTGTCTGAAAGGTAATATATAATGATAAGTCGCAGTCTATATAATATAAGCCGTATTTTGTTTGTACGCATTAATGGTAGCCGCGAGATGTGGGAGAAATTATTTCAAAATATTCAAAAAAGAAAAAAAGTAAAAGAAAAAATGATTTTTTTTTGCGAAATTATTTTGGTCAAAATTTTTTTCATTCCTCCAAAAATAATTTTATAGTCTTAAATATTATTGTAATTCTCTTAACTTTCTCTATTAGAAATCCATTATTTGGAGTGGAAGATTTCTAAAATAGTTTTGATTGACTATATACTCTCAAACTGTTTTCGAAATCAACCACACAGTATTGTGACGACGAGCTAAAATGAAAAGATTCTTTTATGTTCTCATGTGAATTGATTTATTTTAGCTGTTGTTGCATAATAGTCTACCAAAAATGTTAGTAAAATCTTACATGATATTGTAGCAAGACCCATGTAGAGTGAAATAATCAACTTGAAAGCTGTCATGATGAAGATCTTCCTGTTTGGTAGGCGAGTCGAATGATCTGAGCATCGAAATCTTTTATCAGTCCTTCAATATACATAATTATAATTATAATTGAACTGCTTCATTTGATATCTATTCAGGGGGTGATGAACCATATTTTCTTACTCCTGAAATAATAAGAACTCAAACTAATAATGCGCTCTTTCGTCCTTTGTTTAGACGAATGCAACAAAATTAAATTACCCCCGGGATAATCCTCTCATTAGTAGTAACGGAACATAATGAGGCTTAAATAGATACGTATATTTTCACATGTAATTTTGGCATGGATGATTTGTTATTTTCCCTATACTTTTGCTGGAAAGTTCTCTCTCGTCCTTTTGTTTAGACGAACACGACAAGATTAAATTACCCCCTGGTTCAGTGTCCCCTTGTTAATAGCGAAGGTACTTAATGAGTCTCAAACTGATGACGTCTTTTCACATGTGATTTGTGGCAAAAGTAATTTGTTATTTTCCGTTCATAGCGGTGATATGTCTGCTGCATTAGCAGCGGTTGGGTAGAAATTTATCGTTACTTTTTATAATTGTCTATCTTAGAATTTGTTGTTCAAATTATTTGCTATTTCAATAATTACAAGAAGAAAATAGTTTAATTCAAATCCAGCAAGAAGCGCAAAATATGCGACCTAATATTTCCCAACGATATGCCAAACAAACGATTGATATTTCGTATTAGAAAAATAATGCATGCACTAAATCGTGTATTTGTGTATTGGTCTGTAAAATACCCAAAACAGGTGGATTTCAAATGGGTCTGAGGCTTAAAGAAAATTATTCTTATCATATGAACTTCCACCATGCCTTCCACCATGCAAATGTTAGTGCCTTTTTTACAGTATCAATTTTTTATTTATTATGTTAACAAATTCGTAAACGATGGCCTCAGACCAACACATTAAACAACCCCATGACCCAGCCTATACTCCAAACAGAACTAACTAACGCAGCGAAATTTCTGTACACAGAAACATTTATTAGCATATACAACGGGTGTATTCAGGTGCATTCAGTTTCATTTCAGCTTCAGTTTCACGTCATGAGGACAGACGTGAGATTGCTGGTGAAGTCAAATATTCTCATCTTTTCGATTTAAACGCTTACGACTGCAGTGAAATTTCGTTATGCATTAAAAAGGCTAATATGCGCATGTGCAAATATATAATCTGTCCATGTGCGAACATAATTAAAAATAGTAGATGTTAGAACAACGCAATCAAAATGCACTGATAATATCATGTAAACACCGTACAATATTTACGACTTCACGCCGCCTTGAAATCTCACTGCGGCTTGAAATCACTTCACCTTTCATGTAAACACCGCCTTATAGGCCCATTAACTGTCGTTGTGCAACCCTTAGGAGAGACTTGTTGCTAGCCCATTGAGAATGCCGACACATACGTCAGTTTTAATCGAAGACGTACATTTGAAAATGCCGAATATTTCAGAACTTCATACATTGCAAGCTTGCCACCATCCTTCAGTGACAACTCCCACTTTTACAGTTCGATTTTATAATGGGTAATTTGATTTTATTGTTATCTATTGAACTACGACTAAATCCTATAAAGTCTCCCGGTTATATTGCTTGGACCCAGTGGCTAGTCTTACTTTCTAAGGGAGTTTTGCTCGTAAATAAGGGTCAGGGGTAGGGTCAGGGTTAGAAACCTTTTTATTTATTTATATTTTTGCAAAAATAACTGGGAGACTTTATAGGATTTAGCTGGAGGTATCTTTTGTTGAAAGTACCATTTTCTTTTTATACGCATCATTGCAGTTAAACACATTGTTAAGATATACCATTTTTAGGATATACCTGGCAATGCAGTAACACCAAGTAAAGAAACACACTCCTATAGTGAATGCCTTTTTGTGGAGTTGAAAGTTCTGTGAAGCTAAATAATCCTTATTTGTAACGCTCATTGGTTCATTAGAGAAAGCCGTAAAGAATGAAGGAGATTGTATTGCAAACCTATAATTGATCTGTGGCGAAGGGAATTTCTTTATACCGGAAATAAACAGATGAATTGCAATTAATTCTGAATATTTTCGGCTCACAGCTGCGAAGTCAGCGATATATGAAAGAGAAAACTAAAAATGAGAAGGGAATAAGGGGGGGGGGGGGACTAATCTCAGGAATTTCGAAGATTGCGTTCGTTTCATGCATTACGGTATTCAACCCTCATTTAACTATCCTTCAAAATACACAATAATGCAAAAACAGGAAAATGCAATTATAAATAATTAATCGCCTCGCTATCAAGATAGTTTTAGACGGGGAAATCAATTAAACACTACTATAAATGTAAATCTATAATTGCATGTCAATGAAAGTCGATTATTATCATTTTTACCTCTATTTACCGACATGATCATTAAACAGGAATAATATTACTCTATAAAAAGGAAAACCATCAAATGGATTGAACACAAATCAGTTTGCAGCTGTAACGACCAATTCAGTGAATTTCTTCAATAAAGAACTTACCTCAACTGAGCCAGAGGTCATGACTTTACTGGTCTGTCCCCATGTGAGTAAAGGTGTGGCGGCTAGGCCTTACCCTTAGGTACCTCAACTGAGCCAGAGGTTATAGCTCCTGACGTCTCATATCGAGCCGGAGGTCGCGGAGCTTACCCTTAAACAAAGGCTATGTAGTATGGACACACAACTATACCTAACC
>JAYRBV010082222.1:0-14516 GCA_036023255.1 Mitrocomella polydiademata
GTAAGGAAAAAAAACAGATGGAATTCCAGGGGGTATGTGCCTCCAAAAAAGGACCTCCTCAACATGGGGGGTAAAAAGTTTTTCTGGAAAAGCCCAATGCTCTTTGGGTGTTTTGCCGGATTTTTTAACAGCAGATGAATTTGGGCCATAAAAAGCATTCAGTTCGATAATGCATTATCATTATAATCAATGGATCCCAACTGTGGCTAGCGAAAGACAAACAATAATTCATTAAAAAGATAATTACATTGTTTCTTGTGCTGATTAATGGAGCTTCATGAAATACAACATTCATTTTCCTTTTTTTGTAGTGTCCTGTTGATGTGCACATACAAGATTATTCAGACTGTAATTCTAACAAAGTAAGCTAACTATTCAACGAGAATAAACTATCCAATCATCAGTCAACGGAATAATTTTTTTAGATCCGTTAGGATATAGTCATCATGGACCCTTTATAAAGAGCAAACGTGTATTAAAATGGTGCATATCTGCATGATGTATATACACTCCTCCTGTGATAGCTTTTTAAAGGCTGGTTGTTACAAGGTGTCTTTCTATTTCTAGAGTTATTGTCATAAAGGAGGATGCACGCCATTATTGGAGGAACAATGTCAAAAACTTTGGGGTCAAGGTTAGAATGCATCATTTTTAAACTTTAAGTTTTCAGTGTCCCATTTACCAGAAAATGAAACAACATTTTTTTCATAGCTGCCAAACATGATAAGGTCTGCTATAGAAATGGGCGTGGTGATCGGTTCGGAAATTGTGGAAAAGACGAAGACGAAAAAACATTTATCCCTTGTGACCGAAGGTAAAAAAATATTCTTGAACTTTTTTCCCCAAAAAGGAACCCTTCATCATGGGCGACATTTTCTTTATTTAGCGAACCCATGGAAATCAAATCAAAATTGCAATTAATTGCTACCATCGCTTTTCCATGATTTTTTATTTCTTATGTGGAATTAAGTTTTTGTTTACTGGTTTGTTATATTGATTTTAACAATTTCTTTGCACAGTGACGAGTTTTGTGGCAAATTACAATGTCATGGTAACATCAGGAGTCATTTCATTATATTCGGTTCCGGCAGATCAACAACTGTCTATGGAAGAAGCCCAAGATGTCGGTCAGTGTAACCTATGTTTTTAAAATTTTGATATTTTAAAAAGTTAGATATATATTATTACCCACAAATAGTCGAATATAAAATTGCAAAAAATGACATTTTGGATAAAAGAATTGAAAATACCAACAAGACAGCAGGAATTACCAGGCTGAAAATGAACATTTAGCTTTTGTTAATAAATGAAAACATATTCCATTTTAAAGATATTATTTGTAGGATATTATATCACCACTATCATGATCTCTTTTGTTTAGTTCAGGGACAGCTTTTGTAGGTAAAGCGATAGGTGATCCAACACTGGCAATCGAAGGTACAAAATGTGATCAAAACATGGTATGTCGTATGTAGTATAAATGGAATATCCTGTGTTTCGTATTTTCCGGTTTCCCCGATTTTCCAATATTCCGTATAGCAACTTATTAAGCCTATTATCTAATATGAATAAATATCGGATAAAAGGTTCTGATCAGTTTTCGTTGTTTTTCCTTTTGTTAGGTTTGCATGAAGCAGAAATGCGTCAAAACAGAAACTGCAAAACTAGCCTCGACATGTAACAACAAATGTAATGATGGGGTATGTAGTGACTTGATACTTAGCCTGCGTCATCCTGACTAACTCTGCAACAAGGATGCACTATATGGAAGTGTATTTATGGACATGTGAAGTTTTTATTGTTTATCTTTCATCTTTAGAAGTGCACTAGTGTTGGGACATGTTATTGTCCGGCTGGATATAGGTGTCCTGACTGTGTAGATTTTGACCCGTCAAACAAACATGGCAAAGCTTGTAAGATGCCCCCTGGCGGAACACGAGTAGGTTTTTAATGGTTGAGATTTGTTTCAGATTCATCGAAATAATATGCTTATTCAGCCCCCGCCCTACATTCTTCGGCGTTTGTAATTCGAGGAAATAACAAAAAAAAGCACGTCATGATCACGCCATACAGTATTCATAGTTCCCGAGTTCGTAAAAAATGGAAAGCCAGCCTGCTCCCAATTTGGTTTTTCAAAAATGAAAAAGGCAAAGAGCGATTTGCTTGTTTGACCATTGATGGTTTTACAACACAATAGTTTTGTAATTAATCAAGGAATATTGGACCCAACCCTAACCCTTTTCCATGTTCAACCGTAATACAACTATTTCTTTTGATCGTATTTCAGAAAAATCTACATGTTATCGAAAGTGAAATAGAAGGTATAAAAACTAGTTTAATTACACCATCAACTTTCAACCAGCGATTATCTTAAAAAGTATTTTTTAAATTGGGTTCAATTTTATTTTATTTGTAATTTTAGTAGTAGAGCCAAACTCGGGAAACTTTATAGTAGAACCAGTACTGACGACTACTACAACAAAACCGATAGTTACGACACAAACTACTACTACAACAAAACCGATAGTTACGACACAAACGACAACCACTACTACCACTACGACTGCTTCTACTGCAACAAGAACTTCCGGTGATAATATTTACTATTGATCCCTTTGTACAGTATGTCACATGCGTTAATATACTATTTACTTATCGTATTCAAGTTACAAGTCATCATTCCACCTTTCAAGTTTTACTATAATGAATAAGAATGAGTATTTAACATCGCCGACAACTACCCTAAGCATTTTAAATTTAATCTAAGAAATGTTAGAATACAAGCTGCCTAATTCTCAGGGTATTACACTCCTTCCACAGATATCCGAAATTACGATTACATTCTACTGTACCAACAAACTTTGCACAATTTCATGTTGAACTAAACGGTACCATGTGACAAGGGTTTATGACCGGGGTCTAAAGAGAATTTCTGAAACCTTACTTATATAATTAGTCGTTTGTTTTATAGTGCTATCTACTTGTAGTAAGACATTGCAACGAAACTTAACCCGAATCGGATGCCGTAAAAGATCGGGAACATATTACAAATCATACCGTCATCTTATGGTTTGGAAGAACGCAAAGAAGTCTTTTGAAATGTAAGTTGATTTCCTGATGTATCATATTATACAGAACGACCCACAAAAAAATATTCCCGTAACAATAGAGTTATTTTGCTTGAGGAAGATTTTTTCTGGGTCACTCTGTAAATACCGCGCGAGCCAAGGTCTATTTTTCTTCTTGCCACGCTCGTACCAATTTTCTTATACGGGCGATGGGACAGGGTATATCGTAAAGCAAATCAAGGAATGACTTCATAAATAGCTTACACTGGTGTATCGTTCTTTCGGGAAAATCTGGAATTCGTTCTTTCGAGAAAATCGGGAAATCGGGATTCATGGGAATATTTTACAGAAATCAAACGAAAGAATGAAAAGCAAAAGATATAAACCTCACATCGTTTTCTTTTCCCGTTGTAAATTGATTGATTTTACCATGTTCTAAAGTACGCCTCCCTGTCTAGCTTTATTTTGAATTTTCTTTTAGAATTACTTGCATGTGTGCAAAAATTGCAGAAGAAAAGAATTTCGAGGCATTCGGAGTAGCATTTTGGGGTGAATGTTGGGGCTACACTTCACAAGAACAGGCAAAGAACCAGCGCAAGTCGAATTACTGTCAAAACGATCGCTACAAGACATGCGAAGATCAAGACGAATTTTGCTGCGGGACTGGCTTCTCTTCCTTTGTTTTCCTTCTCTAAACATGGAGTCGAGGCTGATAGCAAAGTCGAGGCTGATAGCGAAGAGAAACATTTAAAAAGAAAACAATAATATAAAACCACGAAGGACGACCTTGTAGATAGATCATTTTGTTACAATTTTCTCCGAGAAATATCCCCATTTGTATTATAGAATTTATCCAGTATTATTAATATTATTATCTTAAAGTAAACATTACGTTGATTATTTAGATCAAAATCTATTTATTCTATATAAGTTAAAGTGTCATAATTTTTATATTGAATGCCAGAAAAGCTTTCGAAGATGTGGGTTGGATCTAATCTAAGAAACGGTACTTCCAATACGTTACTTAAGTAGGCCTGGCGCTAAACCAAGGCAACAATCGCCAATTAGATATTTACTTTTTGGCTATCGTCGCAAATTTTTTTCCATTAACGGACGTAGCCCTCATTTTAGCGGTCGTAGCCCTCTTTTAGAACCGATTTCAACCTTCTTATAAGGGTTAATATCTTATTAACTTTTGTATGTTCCTTTGCTTTGATATATTGTTTTCCTATCTTAGACCTTTCCGGGGTTTTAAAACTTGAAGCCTAAATTGAGAGATATTCCCCTTTTAGTGAAGGTACTTAAAAATGAGGGCTGCGACCGCTAAAAGAGGGCTACTGTGGCTAAAATAGGTCCGTTGACGGAATTCCTTCCTTGCGCCGCCACGCTAAATCTTTGAAAGTCACAGGCATTTTAGAACTCTAGCGTGGCGGGCAAATATTTTGAAATACTTCCCCGATGCGTAGCTGTAGCATTTCTCAATGAACCCAAGAATTCATGACGCTGTCTCAATATTTTGAAATGTGACGTCAAATACAATTTTTACATAGTTGACTTTTGGTTATCGTACCGATCGGTCACATTTTAGTTTTCAATAGAAATATTGAGGAAAAAATTGAATTAGAGAAGAAATGATGTCTACTAAGTCATATAACATTGATATGTATTTATCATATCACTCGACGAGAGATGAATTGCGCTCGGGTACATTTTGTCCCGCGCGGCCGGCGATGTTAGAAAACGCCAAGTCCTTGATCGGTGAAGAATCAGCGATCAAAATGAATACTAAATCTTCCTCGGGGAACGGTTTAATAAAGAAATGTTTCAATGGTGGAACTGATAAAGAAGAAAAAGACTTGAGAAGTAATCCAACCAGAAGTAAGGAAGCAGACTATTGGAAGGATCGTGTTTTCGAAAAGAACGTTGACAAGCTGAAAGAAAGGCTTGAAGAAATTGAAAGGCTCAAAAGTAACGGCTGGGTAAAAGAATCCGAGGATGAGAGACTAGCGCGTTGTTTAGAAAAGGCTGAGGTAGAAACAGAAAAGATGCGCCGTAAAAATTTTGTATTTCAGGATAGAATTGTCGAGTTGACAGTAGAGAGTCGTGATCAAAAAGTGGCTTTGAAGAAAACAAAGGCGGAGAACGAATACTTGAAAGAAGAAGTAGCCTGTTTGCAACAACTTTTAAGCTCCCAAGAAAAAGCCTTGGTAGAGAATAAAGAGTCCAAGATTAAATTGGATGAACGAAATGCGCAGAACGCAACCATGGAAGGAGAACTAGAACATTTGTATCAACTTGCAGAATCAAAAGAAAGAGCTTTGAAACAAAATCTATCCCAGCAAGATAAGATCCTCAAGGCTTTAACTAAAGCGAAGAATTCAGCACAGAACATTGGTACAGAAAACGAACACTTGCAGAAGCAGTTGAAGTTAACAGAAGCTGAAAAAGGCAAAATTGAACAGGAACTGGTAAAAACCAAAACAGAACTTGCAAGTTTCAAAACGTCTCTAGGGACTAGTTTACAGCAAGCAGGTAAAATGGCTTTTCAAAATCAACAACTCCAAGAAAAGATAGATGTGTTATCTGAAGCACTGGAAGAACAAAAAGCACAGAGCACTAAAGTAGGACTGGAGATTACTGCACGAACAAATCGTTATCATTTGGAAGAAGCTTCTTTAAAGAAACAACTTCTAGAACAAGGCGAGATCGTTAACCAGCTAACCAATGAGATTATCTACCTCGAAGAAAAGACAAATGAAATACAGAGAAGCAAAGTGTCTGAATCTGTTTTCCTCAAACGAGAGCATGACCGTGAAAGGGGAAAGATGGACGCATCATTGCAACAAACTTTGGAGATTGCACGTGAATGTAAACAAATGATCCGCCATTATGGAATAATGATTGGGCAGAGCGACGAAGACATCAAAATTTTACAGGAGATACTCCAACAAAGAGATGTGGAGCTGAAACATCAACAAGGAATTGTTGAATCACAGATGGAGATGCTTCTGGACCACATTGCAGAAGTCAATGTTGACCAGGTTTTGATGTCGGTGAAATTACAAGAAGAAGAGCTTGATTCAGAATGTGAAAATGAAGTAGCATCGGTGATGGAGAAGGATGTAGGAGATATATTGTCTTGTATTGAGAACTTCGCACAGAACAAAACTGAGAAAGTGTTAGCGGATGCCCAGCTGCAAATAATTGAGTTGAAAAACAAACCAGCAAGATTAGTTGAAGTAGCACCGTTGGTTGATGGCACATTACAAACAGTTACAGAACAAGTAGAATCGTCAGTAGAACTAGTAACAACGACACCTGAATCAGCAAAACCAACTTTTAAACCCGTAACACTGAACATTGGTCCCGTAAAGTCGATTGTCAAGCCCGTTACTTCGGCAATCGAAACAGAATACTCAGCTACTAAACCAATTATCGAGCAAGAAGCATCATTTATAAAGCCAACAACAGGGTCCGATATGACCGTAGAAACATTGCCTATCGAACCAGTAACATTGGCTAGTGAACCAATAATGCCGATTGTCAAGCAAGAAACCTCGTTTATGGATAAAAAAACATCTCCAACTGAGGCCATAACAACTGTCGTTAAGTCTGTAACATTGATCAATGAACCAAAAGTACTAAATAAAAAGCCCGAGTCTTTAAAAAAATTTGTGGACTTAAAAACAGAAGCACCAATGGTCGAACAACTAACAAATTGCTCTCAGCAGGAAAGACCACACACCAAAACTGAGACATTGCTTACTACACCATCAACAATGGTTACCAATGACATACTACCAACTATGGAACAATTACGGAGCACCATTATTGAACAGGAAAAACACTCAAATAATCCAGCAACGCCCGTCATTCAATCAGCAACGCCCATCATTCAATCTCGTATGATATTGGTACGCCCTTTACATCGTGAACAAGAAGAATCCGAAGTCTTAGAATCTACGCAAACTGCTCCTAACAACATTGAAGCATATCCAGTGAATGACGCCAGTGGAATGGTACAAGAAACACAAGTTGACATAATAAGGTACCCTAATTTATTTCAAGCTTGAACACGAATTACTGAATAAATAGTAGATTTTAGAACTAAGTTCGTGCCAATACTTATTAATTTTTAAATTCAACAATTTCTTCAGTTATGTCCGTGATAAGGCCATGTGAGTTTTGAGTCCCGCTATAGGTCCGTAAACGTTTTACGGATCCGGCCACTGCCAACACCTTTAGCAAGCTGCTAAAATAATAAAATTATTGTTTCGTATCTTTAAAGTTCACCAATATCTGATATGACGAAAGAGGAGAATAAAGTCAACCCTTTAAAAGCCGATTTCCGTCCAAAGTCGAGCAGTAAACAAGACGTGATTATGAGGAGAGACCACCACGCCCTCGGAGAGAAAAAGTTCAAAAACCAAATGAAGAACATCGAAGATGCTCAACAGAAAATCGCATCTCTCTACGCCAAAGAAAATACTGATCAACAAGGAAGCAGTAGTAAAATGAACGCTCAAGGTGGTAGCTTCTTTGACGTTTGGGAACAGTCCACTTTCTCTCAAGACGCATATCTGTATGCCGAATTTGAAGATGAAGAGGAAGAGAGTGATTCAGATATTACGTTTAGCGATGACGACGGTGAATGGATTCTTGATAACGATAATAGCGATGAAAATGGAAAGTTTGCGCAAGCTATCGCAAAACATTAAAAACAAAAAGCATTAGTAATTTGTCAATTTTTAAATTTTGGTATTATTAAGTATATATGAATATAATATAATAAAAGAAGAGTTGATTTAATTTATCCTCCCTCGTTCTTTGTGGTAACAAAACATCTGTTTCTGCAATTACCATATTTAAATTACAATAAGTAGACAGATGCGTCCAAAAATACCTTTCTGGGTACGGAACAGCTCCGTGTATTGCTGGGATCCGAAAAACTATCAACAAAATCACTAAATGTGCTCCTTCTCATCACCTTCTCTATAATTGTATAATATATCACCGGTTACCCCGGGATATAGCCATATATAGCTTTCTTTGATACACTTCAACTAACCTTGAAAATAAGTTGAGTTGCCGAAAAAAAGAAAAGAAGAAAGTTACATATAGGAGGAGACGAAAGACGAAATCGGTTAAAGCTAAAGAAGTGATAATACTATAAAACAGACAGAAAGTTTTGTTATGACATAAGAGGGGCACTTACAAACTCACGAATAATGGGTTTACACAACATTCTTCATAAAAGTTAATCATTTTTGTTGAGTAAAGAGCTAAGAGGAATGTAATATGATCAAGAAACGAGACAATTTTGTGGTTGCAATTTTATTTTAGAGGGTGATAACATTAAATGAGCATTGGCAAGTATGTTGGATATTTTTATGAGAACAAATTTGTTGTTATGTGTGATTGCTCATATGTATCTGAACACATGGGGTTGCTCTGAGTGTTGATGGAAAGCTAAGCTTATTTTTTTATTTTCTACAATCTATGTCAATTTTTCTCATTAATGCTTGCATCAGTATATGTAGACAGTGTGTACCAAATTTATTCCAGTTCAAAAGCATCCTGCTCCTGTATAGTGTTGTTTATACTGTATCTAAGCAACATGGTTGTCCGGGTTGATGTGTAAGAAGGATTTGAAAGAATGATAACGAATATGTTGGAACAGCGGCGGGGACTGAAATATATTTCATGTCATCGTCGTTAGTCTAATTCTTTTACTCTACGGAAATCACATAAATTAAGGCCTACGAGTAGACTACGTCATAGTAAGATAGATCTCCTTAATGCACTGCTAAATATGCAACACTCATATATATTAAAGAGATTATTTTTTTGTTAGTTTACAACATTTGAAAGTTATCTTTCTCGCTATACGCAGTCCTTGAGTCATTAATAGCACACGACGCTTCACTCAGCTAATGAGGCAAACGACGTTGTATTATGGATAGAAAAAATATAAAGCAAGGTTTCTATTGGAACAATACTAGTAAACTGTTAGCCACGCGAATTGCCTAGCTGGAAAACAAGTTTACTTCTTCCAGCTAGGATACTATCCGTATAGAAAATAAGTTAGTTTTCTTTATTTGAAAACGTAGTGGACATTTTGTTCCGCCATGCTGTGTAGCTTGAATAGTGGTTTCATTTCAAATATTCTGAATTTTCCACTATGTTGGTTCCTTGGTCAACACATTAAATAATTCATCGGGATAACATGTAATGAAATTATAGGATAAAAACTAAAAAAAGGTTAGAAGGATATTTTTTCCTTCGCTATGATAAAAAAATGGATTTGATTTGTCAGTATTGTTGTGACAGAAAGCATGAAATATATGAATTTTGAACAACGAATGATATTTATATTTGGGACCTTTTTCATTGCTGAGGAAAAGTTGAAGGCTTCATTTCCAATGTTATCTTGATTTTCAGAGGATAGAAAGAATTCGTAGGATTCTGGAATTTATTCTACCCGAGGTATTTGCAAATATATACAGTCCTAAAGCATCAAGAGGGTTTCTACTACGGCATTGAAAGGTTTTCATTTTCGTTTTTACGTTCGTTTAAAAAGTCTTCCACCCGCTCAGCTTCGCAGGGAACACGCGCACCACCTTCTCGTAGATTTGTTTAAGAGACGTCATAAAGGACCAGAGGACGAACAATCACCAAATATAAATGAACTAGGACCCTTCTACCCCTTCTACTTGAGTGATTGTTTTCTTTGTCAATTTTGATATATATCCGGTTATTGGTTAACAGCTTATGTAACACAACAAATTAATCAGGTGAGAAGAGTAGTAGTGATGTCAACATTGTTTTGCGGTGGTCAACGCGATGACATGGTGTATATATTTTTGTAACAACTTAATGGTTGTTAAAGGAAGTCGTTTAAGGGCCTAATTACGTTCTATAATCATTATCTAATGTATATCATTATCTTTATTGGTTGATATTAATAGTTTTACCATGGTTTTATTTTGGGTGTGAACTTTTTTATTGTGAAATGTAATAAGTATCTCTTAGTTCAGAAACAAGTTTATTCACAGGAATCTCACTGGTCAATGACAACAATATCTTAGAATATTAACCAATAAGGAAAACCAGAAAAATATTTCCGTATCTATAAGCATCTCTTATAGTATCATTAGAATCATTCAAAACACTTGTCAAAAGAATTGTTTGTTTTTTTAAGCCACATAATAGGCCCGGCCTTTAGTTGCTTATAAAAAAGGTGTACATGGCTTGTAGAAATGACACGTACTAACACAAAACATATATTTTTTATATTCCCTATGGCAAGAACTGTCTTCGTTTTTACGAGTATATGATATTTTCTGTGAACCAACAAACGTAAATTTCCTTTTCCCAATTATGGTCTAACGTGGTTAACACCATTTTGCTTGTTATATGTATAATTTTAGAAACTGCAGGTGATATTATAAAAACAACTCCTTATTCATTAAGAAGACCTCCCCTCCCCCCATTCCTTCTTATAAGGCTATTTTCTGAAATGTTTACAGGCTATGAAGGAAAGTATAGAGGTCAAGAGTAACCACAGAAGGAAAGAAGAGGCATTGAATAAGAAGAAGAAGCAACGCGAAGAAGTGACCAATGAATTTGGCCATGGCGCTCTCCATCGTGCTGTTATTAATAATGATGAAAGGCTTGTCAGAAGGTATGCAGCACATTAGAATTCTCCACGTTTCTATAAGGCGTTTGATTGCTCGTGACTTATTAATGTAGGCTAGTCGCTTATGTTGTAGACGACAGCACATCTTGCTAGTTTTGATTGCCTCACAGGCTCCGCTCTATGTGTTCTTGTTGTGCCTAGCAATTAAGGAACACGGCTGGGGGTAATCTCAAATAATCTTGAATCTTGAATCTTGAAATGCGATAACTATGAAATTCCATCTCATATATGGCCCTTGTCTTCTTGCGTGCATTTCTTTCATCTCAGCTATCATGGAATTGATTTCGTTTCTAATCTTAGCAAAGTTTCAATAAGATTTTTCCGGAAACAATGAAATTCCGTAGAGTTTGATATTGAGACTAAATTATTTTTAATTTAAGGTTGGTTGACAACGGTGTTGATACTACAGAGAAGGATTCACTTGGTTTCACAGCATGTCAGTTAGCCATCATACTGGGAAAAGATTATATACTGCCTTACTTGAATGGAGAAATTGTAGATAGCGAGGTAAGGAAATTCAATTTTTGCATGACTGTTATATGTGTAGGAAGTGCGCTATTTGGCCTCATTAACTCAGACTCCAATGACAATTAAAACTTAGTGGATGCATGGATGAAGATGATCATAATTAGCGAGAAAATAAATTTCAAACTATAAAAGCCAATTTTAACAATAAAGCGGGCTTTAATTTTTTCAAATGCGAACACTTTGAATATTTTTCACAGTTTAAAAGTTTATTCTTGGCGACGACATTTTCACCGACAACAAAGATTACGGACTTTCGCAAAAATTAATCAGAAATTTTCCCATGAACTGAATCTTCAGGGATAAAAAGACCCTTTACTTAAGATTCATTCTTTACCTCTTTCTCGAACATTTATTGTATTCTGATGATTTAAGAGTGTGTATTGGAATGACTGTAAGATCTATTTGTCAGCATAAAATTTCTCTTCATAATATTCTAGGCAGACTTCGCAAGTTCTCGCTCATCCAGCTTTTCAAGTGGTAGACGGAATTCTGTGACGTCAATAAATTCATCGGTGTCAAGTATTTCGTCTCTCCGTAGCAAAGTATCCGGCATTTTGGAGAAAAGTCGATCGCGTGCAAATTCTTTGAGAAAATCCAAGGAAGAAAAATTGTATAAGAAGGAACGAAAAAAATCTTTGCTTGACCAAAATGGAAGAAAAAATGTTGATCAATGTGATGACGTCGTTTTTGAGAAATCCACCGCAAAAAGTATTTATATGCCTCATCACGCTGATGACGAGAAGACAAAAGACCTTGACAATCACTTTGTAAGCAGTGATGACAAAAAGACATCATTGAAATTTGAAACATCACTAATAAGGAGTGATAAAAAAGATTTTAGAGAGGAATGCATAGAAACCGGTATTTGTGTTGATCTAAACAACAACAACAATAATAATAACAATGACAACAATAGTGACGGCAATGCTGACCTACCATTGTATCTGACAAAAAATACCACTCCACAAGAAGCGTGCCTACTCAACGAGACACAGTGGAGGGAAAACGAAAGTGCTTCAACTGTGAAAGAAACTAGAGGTAAGAGGAGCTATGTATATTTTGTTTCATTGATAAGGATTTAAATGAAAACTGCGTTGTACAAGCGGGAATTATGTCACTTATTGTCTGGCGTCCACGTTTGATTATAGCTGAATTATATGTTTGCGCATGTTTTTGCAGAGTTTTTGTTTAAGAGCTATTTCATAAAGAAATGACAGTACATTCGTTGTCAAAATAACATCGATCGTCTAAATACAAAAAGGCGTATGGACTGTTTGACAATTTACAGGTTGAGGTATCGGGCTGCGACAAAAATTTGTTTATTAAAAATTATAGAGAAATGATACCAGGTTGGCTTCAACGGTTAAATTATGTTGTTGTTAGTGCTTCGTACAGGGTTTCAAGTCAAATATAAAACACTTGGATTTCGAACATGAATATTCGTATAATATTAAAAACAATATCGGGTGGGTAATCTGCAAATACAGAGTGATAGGAGATTGTAGAAGAGTAGAGCTGTAGGAAAGTTTAGCTGGTAAAAATGTAATGAAAAAGATGGAATAAAATCTAAGCTAAGAAACGGAAGCCTTTTATGACCGATTTTAACTTTTCACCTTATTGCAAGTGAATACTTGAATATAGCCTGGATACCAGACCTTCCCATAATATTTGATGATGATAAGAAATTAATAGCTTGAATAGCGCTTTGCATTAAACTACTATTTGTGTTAAACCATCTAATCCAATAATTCTTGGACATAATAATAATGGGACTTCGGTACTATAGGTCTAGACTAGATAATGTTAGTCGTTAACTTTTCTTTTTCATTTGATAATTTTGATATGATTAAAAATAAGTCAAAAGTCAGACAATATAGTGGAGAATGTTTTTATCGGCTCTATAGTAGAAAAAGAAAGATTCCAAATAATTTGGAGGCAAATCCATGATACATTAATGACAAAAAATAATTAGGTTATTTTTCAAACACTAATTTGTTGGAAATTTTCAGGAAGGAAGCATCAAAATGATATCTAGCTAGTAAATTTTTATATGATGACCTCGTTATGAATTAAATCCATTTCAAGTGTTGTGTTGACAATAGGAGTGTCTCACCTAGCTCCCATAAAGATCAATAAATCCTATCCCATTAGTGTTACTATGGTGATATCATCATCTTTGTCTCAAGCGGTTAACGACCAGTATTTAACAAATATATGAAGTGGACAAAAGATTCCGTCATTAGCTCACCTCACACAAGCTGTAGAGAGAAAGGAGAATTTCTATTTTTTGTTTCATTATTATGTATGCTATGATATTGATCAAGAGATAAGGAAGAGTAGATATGTCTTATATATAGTTCAAAGCAAATACGTTTGTGCTATATGGCCACCAAAATGTTGGAAAATGTTGTGAGATAAAGTAATGTTGTCGTAATATTCTATCACTGTAATTTTGTTGTGTATAATTTCTAATTTTCTGCTTTGGTCCAATAGATAGTGTTATCATATCACCGTACAGCTTTATATGTGCAGCTTCATAATATTATGTATTTATTTTTAAATGTTATAAAATGAGTGAGTAGATCTAGCTAGTAAATCCGGCTCTGACTCTTTCACTACTCAAAACACCACACAAAATATATAAAGTTGACAGCCAAAAATGTTTAGCTTTTAGATTTTATATAAGAAGTGCGGAATGATGCGGAACGATGTGGGACGGCGCGTAAAGAGAGAATACAAAGCCAGGATTCCTAGCTAGAGTAGATCTAGATATCTTAAATAACGATGACGTGTAAAGCTGAATAAAACTTTAATAAATATAATTTTGAGTGAAGCAAGCGGATGGACGGGTATGGGGCGGAATTTTAAAGATGTTGTTATAGATACATCATGCATGTTTTATAATTTTACCCTTTGCGTGCCCTTACATAATATTTATACTTACAAAACTCGAAACTTAAACTAAAACGTTCACAGTATTAAGAAATTTGATGAAAACGTTGATGCCAGTTTTGAGTTTTATATCAGTGGAATATAGAATTTCAAACAAAAAAATATTAATGAATATATATCGTATATATACGAGTGACGCTAAAATATGCGCATAATAAAGGGGGTTTGTTACTTAACCTTTTGTCACACAAGAATGTCTATGTACATGAAAACATAGGTCATAGGTCATGATTTTGTCCTCGTATTTCTCCTGATAGAGGTCGGATTAC
>JAYRBV010082444.1:0-14434 GCA_036023255.1 Mitrocomella polydiademata
ATGCGCGTAGCGCTCATCTTTTTCATGGCGCAAGCAGTGTACATTCGGAGCGTTCGACGCTACTTTAGTAGCTAGTAGTTTATAATAACTTATTTAAACCAACACTAAAGATTAAAACAAATATTTCGTCACTCAAATTCATAAAGATAACCTAACTACAAAGTTTACGCAATTGTATAGTTCAGCTAAGTTGGTAGATTTGAGGGAGAATTTAAACAAATCTAAAGATGTTTTACATTTTACACATTTTCCTCTAAATAGAAAAGATTGGCTACCAAAAGCGAGCTACCAAAGCGACTGGACCTTGATGGAGGAAGTAATAGTAAATTGCCATTACGCAAACTGTATCGAACCTGCTTGACTTGAAACAGTGCTTTCATTCGTGTATACATCTAACCCGGGAATGTTGTAGCAAATCCTCATAGCTTTTAGAAAAGTCCTGACAAGTTACACGCAAATGTTTATGTATTGTCTGGATTTTTTTGCAAGAGGATTTGCTAAAAAACATCCATAGAATGGGTGCATAGTTAAATATAGACAAGAGCCCCATAGGCTGAAGGTCAGCGCAAGAGCAATATTATGTGGTAACCGCCATTGCCAATAATTCAGATGGTGGGCAAAGCTTTGTCCACGACAGACACACAGTCAAGAATTGTTTTTTGTCCGGTAACAGGGACAAAGATATTTTGTAGACGGTCCCTTACTTACAGTATGTCGACAAAAACAACATAACAGTAGCCTGGAAATCATAATTATACCATGTATCAAAATTCCGGCCCGTTTTGTTTGTTTCGCTTGCGCATGCGTTCCGCGCAAATTTAGCAAATTCAACTTATCGCCATGTGCGCTGTAGGCATGGTGCCGAAAAATATCGCGCTTGCTAATTGAAAACATCATTCCAAGATGGCGGATTAAAACAAGCGCTTCGCATAGCGAAAAAAGCTGTGGAAGAAGGAGGAAAGTAATGATAGTTAAACTTATATGTTGGAAAAAAGATTTTGTCACGAACTAAAAAATATTATTAGCGGGAAAACTTCGCGGACAAAAGTTGTTTGTTGCTGGCCCTACGCCCGGACATACAGTATTTAAAAAGAATAGGCGCCATGTCCGGTGTTTTACGTTTTCTAAATACCGAAAACTCCCGGACCGTTCCGGGCGTGTCCGGGTGATATCCAGCCTCCTCGTACGTACATATTATATTACGAGGGTTGCCCATGGTCCTTCTCGCTATCATAAAACAATAACACTTAACAGCACCCATTGATAAACCATCCATTGTTGTTTATAGGTACTGCCTGCATGATAAGAAAGTGTATAAATACTAGTTTGTTGGGTACGTTCCGTACGTTCAGCACCGCTCACCATCTCACCAGCGTCAAAAACGGGCGAGCAACTGCAACCGAACGCACGGACAGAGGGAGATGAAAGATCAGCCTGCTGGCGCGCTGACCAATAATATAAAGGTGTTAACCCTACCTGTACTGGGTTATTTTGACTTCGGCAGTACTGGGGGGGGGAGCCTAGTAGGCCTGCGCCCAATAAAATATGTTATACTAATGCTAGAGTTATGAAACTTTGCAGAAATATAGTTCAACTTGATATGCTTTCATTTAAGTAGTAATTGTTACCATAGTGGTATCAAAATTGCTGATGTCAATATTTTTTAAACTAAAAATGCAGTTTTATAAAAATTCTTCAAATAACGTAAATAACTACTTAGATTTTTATGAAAATGTAGTCCTAGGCCTCTACAGTGCGCCAAAAACGTCAAAATTATTTTTCGTTGTTTTGGCGCGCCGTTTTGTTTTTATGACGTCAAAAAGAATTGTCATCAGCAGAATTATTTTATAATAGTTAGTATGTGGTGAAAGTTTAAAGTCAATACCTATTAAAAAAAAAAAGTTATTGACATTTACATTTTGTTGCTATTTGTACTAAAAATTTTACTAATTTTTGAAAAATGTGCTCCTGTCAGAAAAAATTTGTATAGAAAAATTTTTTTTGCCATAAATTTTATATTAACTAAATTTTGAGAAAAGTCACAAAGTTTCAGTTCAATTGGATAACGGGTTAGAAAGTAGTATAAAAATGTTTAAGAGCACGGGCCTACTAGAACCCCCCTCCCCCAGTACAGGTAGGGTTAAATAAGAGTTTCAACTGGCCTTCGGATAAAAATAAGCTGATTCTGTCGCAGATTCCGGATTCTATTACTAGCTTTGTGACAGAGAGAAGAAATGCGAGACGAGAATGTTAATTTGCTATCGATAGAGATGCCAAGAAGCTCAACAGTTTCAGAGGAAGTAATCAAAATCTATAGAGTTATCGGTAGATTTGAACTATGTTCACCCAGAACTAGCATTTGAAATTTTGATGGATTTGCAGCTAAAGGTCAAAGTTTAAATTCGGGACCTCTGTTATTAAGGGATTAGCGCACGAATAGATGGTATTATCATCCGCAAAATTACAAATGTAAGTTTTGTTTACCGAAGATAATTAGATCAATAATAAAAATATTAAACAATAAGGATATATATCCTTGTGGTACCCCTTTCAATATAAGCAACCAAAAACTAAAAATTGACCCTACTTTAGTTCTCTGAAAACGATTACTCAAATAGCATTTAAAAGGTTTAAGACTATGGTGATCGAGTCCATATGCAGCAAGTTTAGCGATTAAGAGATTATGGTCAATGCAATCGAATGCTTTGTAAAGATCCATCAAGATTGCCCCAACCTTTCCAGATCTATCCAGGCATTGATGCCATTGACCAATCATACGAAGTAAAGCGTGTTGAGTATATTATGCTTATTCTCCTTTTTTGAAAATGTGAGTTAACTCAGCAAGTTTCAAGCTTAGAGGAAATTTACCTGAATTGAGGGAAGTGTTCAGACAGGCAGTGATGGGTTCCGAGATGATATCGGCAACCATTCGAAGGAACTTTTGAGAGAAAGGTCCCACTGACGCTCTTTCTAGGATTTAGATCTTGAATTACACGAGTGACTTAATCTGTGGTCTCATTTGCAAAAGATAAAGATTTAGCACCATTAGACCTTAATGTTCGGGTGGTTTCGATATCTTCTCACGATTCCTGTTTCCTGATTCCTGTTTCTTCCAAGTTGCTCTGGCAGGAGATCAGACAAGAATGATAAAAGTTAGTCTACCTCTATGGAGACTATTGTCTGGTGAATAAAGCCCATCTTGATGTGAAAGTGGCCGAAAAGAACCAAGAAGAGTATCTAAGGGTCTTTACATTAATCCCAGTACTAGTACAATCTAGTACATTCCTTTGTTCAATTAACAAGTACCTCTTTTGACAGTAGGCACTCAATTTTTCTCTCTCGATTAATCTATGAAATGAAAATAGATTTATCATTGGATACAATGTAAACAAAAGCGGGTTTTTTATTCAAAAAATTTCTCAGAATTTCTGTTCGTCTTATATGTGCTCAACGGGTTAGAGCATTTTTACAGGAGATTTTGAAGGGCGATAACCCTTGAAGAATTGCTAACTATTTTCCTAAACAAGAGCTGTCTTTGTCTATTTAACTGCTTAAGGAGTCTTTCTAAGCTCTATATATGATGCAACAATTTATTTTATCAAGATGAAGTAGAAAATAATTGTTTTGATTTTGTGATTCAAATCTAATAAGTTCGATGTTATGGTGTTAGAGAGGATCAATTTATCAGAACGTGCTTTAGGCGGTTTACTTTAACCATATGAATTGACATCATAAGCTGAGATTTTAAAGCAACTCTGCAGGTGGGATCTGCAGGGCGCCTATGATTTTTTTATTTGATGGAAGGAATTTATAAAACTTATTACCAAAGGAAACTAAAGGATTTTCCTAGGATGCAGATAAAGGTATGTACGGCTAGATTGATTTAATGAATTCTGATTAATGGATTTCACAACTCTTCTCTTAATCAAATGTAAACAAAGCTTCAGACAGGTTTGTTAACTTATCACATCATGTGCATTCCTTGTTGTTATTGTATGGCCTGTTTCTGTTCCTGTTTCTTGATACCCTAATTTACTACAGTCAACAAAGTATAGAATGTGATACTTTCTTCTTTGTTATAATTAAAATTGTCTCTCAGCTACTCCATTTGTTGTTTCTCAAAAAGAGAAAAGCTTGATGCGCATTAACTGTGCCAACATCGAAGAGAAATATAATTACTTCATGATGATAGATCTATCAGCACTTCCTTTCATAAAGAGGCAATTGATGGATAATATAGAGAGAAGAGATGATTTAGCAAGAGAGAAAAGTTTATTTTATTATTGCGCTGGTTAGTGTGAAATCATCTGGAATATTATGGTTTTTTGTGTTTGTTTTTTGTTTTTATGAGATAATATACAATTGTTTCTAAATCTGGTTTAAGGACTCGGAATACCTTTAGAGAGACATAGTTATAGTCACATATTTTTGGCGAGTAAGAGGAAGGAAGCCTTAAAACAGCAGAAACACATGGCCGAAATACTTCTAGTATTCCTATGAAATCTGATGAATTTTCCTTTAGATTTATAACGCATTCCCAACGAGTTGAAATATATTTAAAAAGTTGAATGTTTTCAAATATTAACAAAAGTTACTAACTTAGGAAAAATTCAGAAATCTCGTATTAGAAGATGCAAAATTTCATTGTTGGTCCTTTTGATATATTTTACCTTTCTAAGGCCTAAAGGGTGTAAATTTCTCAATCAATATTCTACAAAGTATACGAAAATCTTAGAAAAAAGAGTGTGCAAGCAAAAAGTAACTTTATATGTTTGTTGTTGTTTTCATAAAATGCCATAACTTTTAAACAAAAGAACTTTCTAAAGTTTTGTTCTAACTTACTGGTTAGGTAATAGTCGTCGTATTTCTGAATACTCCAATTTATAGGAGTAACGAGAAGCCAATGTGATGTGTTTAAAACTATATATATAATTGAAGTTTTGGTATTGCATCAAAACATGACGTCATCTATCTAAATTTTTTTCTATACCGAACAATTTTATAATCACTCTACAGTATATAATAAAAGCCGTGTTCTCTATGTATACGCATTCCAAAATGGTAAGCTAGGCTATATGTATTTTTAGATAACTTTTTGTTAAAAACAAGATTTCTTAAAACTCTCCTGGGAATTCTAAACTATGGTGGTAATTGACTGGTAATGGTATTGAGTGGTAATTTTTTTAATGACACAAGGGAATCAATTAATGGCTTCATAGTTAATCGAAACTTTTTTAAATAGCATAACTTAACTCAACTCCCAAGGGGAATGATACGTTAATACACTTGGAATTTAAAATTGATGAAAGAAACGTGGATGTTATAAATTGTAAAAAGGAAAACCGTGGGGCGCTTAGATAAAAATATACTTTTCAAGATGAAAGCCCGAAGGGCCGAATCTAAGTTTCACTCTTTAAACAGTCTCTTCAGCGTCCTTGCGACGCTGGTTTATCAGCTAGTATCAAATACTTTCAAAAAGTTTGAATATTTTATCTATTTTAGAAAGGTACTCATTCAATGTTGAAATGATTTACATTTCAGCAGGGATTTAAAAGCAACTTCATATTAGGTTCCAGGTATCATTACTAATAAAATCTGCAATTTTATGTAAAGTCACATAGCTTTCATTATTATTCGCGTGCTAGAAAAAAAAGTTATATCAAGTCCGAAACTTCATGTGTTTTTACTAGTTTACATATAACTAACTATAAAAGCATTAATGATGAGAATGGAGAATTAATCCATTTGCTTTACGTTCACCGTTTCATTTTTTCATCAAAGTTCTAAGACTTAATGTTCTTTATAAAGAGAATTCACCAAAATGTTTACCAATTGTTTTTGGATATTTCAAAAGTTTCAGAACGTTCACCCACATAACCCACACTAGACATAATAGATGAAGATTTCAGGGTTAAACGATTGCTTTCATTGTTTCCTGGAATCAAACACAAAGAAGAGGAAAAAATTGATCATTTTTCATTATTTTTTATTACAACCTACACACTTTTTCACAACCTTTTTATTACAAACATGAATTTGTCTTTTTTGCCTTATGTGCGAACAGGACACATATATAACACGGTGAGTTCCCTCAAACTAACAAAGCGATTTATTGTAAGAATCTCCCCCACATTGTTGGAAGAAATCTCTTAGAAGTCCCATTGGGGTGGAACAAGTTCATTATCAAATCGACCTACGCTTTTGCTATTATTGCAATGGCCTGGTCAATTAGATAATTACATTTAAATTAGTTAAATGTAAGCAGATAAGTATTCAAGGATATAAGGTGATAGACGTGGTTGTAACTTCATATTATTGAAACACACAGATGGCGGAACGAGAAAGCTGTGTCTAGAATTGCAGTCGTCGCGTGTCGGGAGATTTATTCAGTGGTGATGAGAAACTAGAATTAAAAATTGTTTGTTTTACCAGCACTATAATTTCTTATTTGTTTCTTAATCCTTTATAAATGTATAAGTTTTGGTCTGCTTTTTTATACGATGGGTGTGTTTTTATTTCTATATTTGCTTAAAATCATTTATAAAGTTTCTACAGTAACATATCGAAATACATGTTGACATTTTCCTGGAAATTGTCATTTTGAACATTACCCATCAACAAAGGAACGAAGATACATAAATGTGTGTATGGGAGTTAATTCTAGATCGGTTTTAAATACACACAAACCTTTCCATAAAAAGCAAGACAAATAAACGCAAACTAACTCTGGTATTTATAAGAAAACTAGCTGCTAATGCAGCGTCGAACGCCTCAAATGTACACTGCTTGCGCCTAAAAACAAAATATGGGCGCTGCGCGCTTTAAAAATACCATGCGCTGTGCTGCGCGAGCTTTGTTACTTGACGTTCTAAAAAATATATCTAGTATATCTAGGTCTTTGATTGACGTCAATTATGTGAAGACTTTGCGTTGAATCGTTGTTGTTGTTTTTTTGTTAACTGACGTTTTTGGAGTGAAATTTTATTTTCGTGGTTGGTGTGACCAAGATTGTTAGTATAACCAAACTAAAAACTTTAAAATGGTCAGCGTGCCATACACACACTCCGGTAGTAATAATTAGATAAATTTTTTAACGATTTTCTCTACTCTTAAATGGTACTCGGGATTCAGCTAGATTCAACTGAATATTGCGTCAAGAGGATTCTATTAGTAAAATCTTCCACCCATTGTTTATTCAAGTTTCTACTTTAACACCTGTAGTACCTAGTACTAGTTATTGATCCTCCTACACGTGGGCTTGAAATATAAGAACAGTGTTCCAACCCCCGCTTTATGGTCAATTTTTCTTTTATTTCAACTACTCAGAATGTTTACGTAAAGATGTTCTATCCTTTAACACAGTTTCTGCTGATTTTATTGAGCTATGTATCTATCCAATTCATACCTTTAAATTGATTTTATTTCCGTGAACTTCCATTTTGGATCCATTTGTGAAGTTTCCAGTGTTTATACTTTGTGGATGATGAAATTTTAGTTACCAGATATCATGCTCTATCTGGGTTTTTCCTTATTCTAAATAATGCTAGTAACGCTTTACTGTTGTTAAGAATAGTTTTCCAAATAATGTGTCTTGAGATTTTGAGGAAATTGCTGCTTTATATGGAAAGGAAGTATCATAATCCATATAATATTGTTGCTATCACTTTAGAAGAAAACAATATATGAAATAATTGCTCAAAATCATTTTAAGAAATTAGGCTTTAGTCAGTTAATTACATCTCTTGTTTCTGTAGTGTTGCTTGATTATTAGATTTGATTGTGTTTCATTTGTTCCATGGTGGAGAATGTTAAATTGCTGTTAAACTGTTAAATTAAATTGTATTCTGATGTTATATTCATGCATAACATTACATATGGCATTAAACTATTTTAAAATGTTATAAATGAATATTTTTCTAAAGGAAATATGCTTTCCAATTTACATAAAGTTAGTAGATGAAATCAATAGTCAAACATCCTGATAGGATTTTTGAATATCTTTAAATGTCCCTCTGTATGGTTATTCAATAATATTGCAAGCCCAAGAAAATCATTGGAATTCTAACCAGATATTTCAATGACGGCTTTGACTAAATAAATTTTCAAAAATCTTTCAAACTCTTGCAAAGACTTCAAATCTCTGAAATTTCTTTCATAAACCTTTTCAGCTTCCTTTAAAATGTCGCTGAATTAAGAATCTTAAGGGACTATTAAAGATGTTGATGAATCTTTCAATGATATTGATACGATTCTATCCAGAATCTTAAAGGATTCTTGATGATGGTTTTTGAAGAATCCTCATCTTTCCAAGATTATTATCAAGAAATTTCGTCAGTGGTCATTCTTCTGTGTAAGGTATTCAAATAATGTTGTTTTTTTTAGTTAGAGCAGTTCTTTAGCGTAACATAACCTGAGAGTATTATTATGACTATATAGGACTAAGATACTTTTATGCCATTCATAATTTTGACTTTTACCTACTTGACAAATCGATCTCCATTCAAGTATTATATATAAAGTATGTGTTATGATAAATAATTGTAGATTATGTAAGCTTTAATAATACAAAATGACAGACAGCGAAAGACTGTCAAAGATGCTACCAATACCTTGTTACATAAGAAAGTTGTTACATATTTTAGGTAGCCTTTTTTCTATATGGGTGAGGGTTTATGATGATTTGATACAGGAAAAACATGAAAGGAAAATTGAGCCTTTTTAATTCAAGAAAGACATTACAATCTTACACAGAATGATGAGTGTATTTTGCTGGTGAAAATTGGTTTTATTATTTATATTATCTTGTATTTTTATTATAATTAATTCTAAATTAATATCTTCATTTGCTGTGGCACCCTGTTATCTTGTGGTATGAAAGAATTCAGTGTCAAGCAAATTGCAGCAACTGCAAAATCAATTTTAACCTGGACTGTATCCCATCATTAGCTGTCATATTGTTTTTCTCATTTATTTAGAAAATAAAATGAATACAAACCAAGTGTAACAAACAACTATAGAAAGAAAACACCATGATTTGGCAATTGCCAACATGGATCATCATTGCTGTTCTTGGTCTATTTGCAAACGGTATCATCCTCTTCTCAATAATCAAATACAAAGTGTTACGTAAAAACAATTACTCATACTTGGTCAGTCTGGCTGTCTGCGACTCGATGAAGGTCATAGTTATGATAAACATTATTGTATACACACATATTGACAGCTACCGTCAATCAGCCTGCATGGAGACAGGAATTGCTGGTTTTACACTATTGTGCTGTACTACGTTTCATTTAGCTGCTGAGAGCATCAACCGTTGTTTACATGTTGTATGGCCCTACGAATATGCTCGCATTTTGAAGAATCAAAAGAGTCACGTGTATTTTGTGGTGGCATGCCTCTGGCTTTTACCATTGATATTCGGAATAGTAACTCCTTTGATTTGGTTTAAGGAAATTTGGTTTGAACGTTTACAATTACATGCCAAGATCTTTGGCTGTGACAGTAGAAGTCAGAACTTCGATGCAAATGCAAACAGTGAATCCTATGTGATTTTAATGTATGTTATATTTTTTGCGGCACCCTTGTTAATCATGGTAGTGTCGTATGGAATGGTTTTAAGGACTTCGTACGCTGTTGCTCAAAAGATGCGAAAAACAGAGGTTAAAAAGCAACCTGTTATGACGTCACCAGCTGTAAGGAAAACCAAATTCTCTAATCCAGTCATTGAGATGGTCAGCGCTACATATAGTACAAGTGTCATGTCTGAAGATTTAGCCCTCAAAGACAAAATAGAGCACAGGTCGGAACGTGCAATGAGCATTGCGAACGCTCAACGAGAGTTAAAGAGAAAACTTAAACATCGAAAACGTGAAATAAAATCATCAAAGACAGTCTTGATAATGATTTCTGCTTTTATCATTTGCAATGCACCCATTTCAACGTTAGTCTGGTTCAGCGATGGCTATGATAATGAAACTGCTGAAATATTACTGAGAGCATTCCTAACTTTATCGCAAATACAGGTCTTTGTTAATCCGCTGGTATACTTCTTAAGATTGCGGGATTTCAAAGACGCGAGGAAAAAATGTAAAACAGTTAGCAGAACAATTATACGAAAAACAATGCGATTATAACAACATTAGTCAACTATCTTTGAATATTCTGAAAAATACTTTATCACAAATTATTAAGTTCTGGGTAAATTAATTAACCCGACAATGTTAAATTTTTTAAATTATATTGATAGATAGATGGAAACAAAGTTATTTTAATACACATTCATTAGGTCGTTATCAATTTCTTCTTCGAAGGGTGAGGAATTTTTATAATTTTTAAATCCTGCCAACATACATTCTAGGGCTCCATTTATACTGCATTCTGACAACCGCATTAAATTTCCCTGATGACATCATCGTTCTACTTATACTTTTGATCGTAAGAGTGAAATTTCCCCGGAGTTTTGCTAAGCTACCTTGCTCTCTTGCTCTGATTCAATTATATCTGGAAAATGCCAACCTACATTTCGGGGATGGGGGTCAGTAAAAAATATAAGCTAACTTTAAACTACGTTAAGATATTACGATAACACGATGACACAGCAAAGCTGGGGTACGCTTTGAATTTTCACTATATTTTGAGAGCATACCTAACAACACTCAGATGAATAATGGCAACGATAATCTTTGTTTATTTAAGTATACCCAGCTAGGAAAAAATCATTTAAAATTCGAAGTAATTATTCTATTTCGTAAACTATTAAGTAAATATTACTCTTAGATTTCTAGAATTCAAAGAATTGATTCTGAGACCCTCTGAGACCCTCTGAGACCCTCTGAGACCCTCTTAGAGGCTTACTAATGGCGAATATTTTCCTTGTCGTCCACCCATGGGCCTGTTTATTTAAACGAGCGAAATATTTCTGGTTGTTTCAACAAAGAATTTTTGAAATACAATAGTGGTTGAAACCAAATAGTATACACACCCTGTTACTACATTTTATGTGAAGATATACCCCATTATTTTCCTCATTTCAATAAACACTAATAAATGAGACTGTCATCAAAAAGGGATACTCTATACTGCCTACGTTTCAAAAAACACATAGTGGAATGTTAGGAGTATCATATCAGTCAGTGGAGAAACAGTTGCATGCCCTTATTTCATTTTATTTGGTCCATAAAGACATTTAATCCAGAGACAATATCATCATTATGGATATCTTTAAATGCGTGCTATTAAGCATATCATTACCACAGAATTAGTCGTTATTATAAAAAAAGTAAATTACAACAACTAGTTTAATGGTTTTCGTTTTCGTGGTGGTTAACGTGTTTTTTTAATTTTCCTGTCGCGAGAAAATTACTAAACTTTCTTTCTGACCTCATTCAGCTAAATAATTGATTCGTTACGATTGGAAAAGAATTAAAATAGAACCGAAGTTGCGTATTTTCAACCGGTTGCCATAGTGACTCCCACGGCACAGAGGTTTCTAATGCGAAATCCCAAGCAAAACAGGATCTAAACTAACCAGAGCTAACGAAATTTTCGATCGAGGAGAGTTTTTCGGTTAACTAGAAATGGGTAATAAGTAAATATGTTATTTACTGAAGAACTGAAGAACATTATTAATTCAAGGGGATGCGAAAATTTATTGAAAAGTTTTTAAATTTTGTTAAAGAAAATTATTTATTAATTATTATTATATTATTATTAATTATTATTGTTTATCACTCGCCCCCTTTATACTACATTGAAAGAAATTTTCCCCCGTTTTAGTAGCCTTTTTTCTGAATTTAGGAGTTCACGAGGGTTCAGAACCGCCATGAGATGTTTTGGCTTTATCAGCCGAGTATACCTTGCTTACAAGAATCATTCACATATATTATGAACTTTTTTGCTAAGAAGTGATGTTTCCATTTTTAATAACAACCATGGTGGGCCTCCTTAAACGATTCGCCCCTCCACTTTCAAATTGTTCCGCGGGCCCTAAAAATGTGTCAATCAAATATGATCTTTTTGGTTCAACCAATTAGTTAATCCTGGGGCATTTTTCAACAAACGCATTGAAATTACAGACAAATACAAAACGTTTTATATGTTTCAAAATAAATTTTGTTTTTCATACTTTTTTTTGGTGTATACCAGTAGATATGCCTTAAAAACTACAAAAAAGTAGTACATTGAAACTTAAGATTGGAGTTACCTGAAGAGCTGAAACAAAAGAAAAATACACACTTGACCTAAAAAAAACCTTAAAAACTACATCTTTACCCCCTTAAAAACTACAAACTTCCATCGGTTTTAAAACTGGACGAAGTAGTAAAAACAACTAACAATTCTGCTTCATTCAATTTATTGGGCTTTCAAAATGTGTATTTTTATATTACTGATATGTCATTTTGACTATTTTATGCACACTTTCTTTTGTGTCCTATAGTACAGTCATGTTGACTAAAATAACCCCCTTACCTGGAAAAAATTCCAGAAAAGCTGAGATTTGGTACATGCCCTCAAATTATCAAATATATACATCAAAATAAAACCCATTGATAACCTTTGGGGAAAAATAGTATTGACATTTTTACAGACCAGATTGCCTAAGATCCAACCTATAAAAACTTAGAATCCTTAGAGTTTATAGAGAAGTAGACGGTTCTAGAGTTAAACTGACATTGAAATAGTAAACAAAAATCACGCAAAAATAGAGCGCGCCACGTGTTCAAAGTTACGTAATAAATGTTACGCAATTCCTAACACTCCCCACAAATATTGGGTGGGGCACAATATTTTCAATCAGCATATTTTCTTCGAATATCACCAAGGACAGCGGCTTGTCGTCTTGGGCGTTTGAGGACTGCAATAGAATGTTCTGCTGGTTCGTTGTCGGCTTCATGTTTATTTCAGGTTCATCAACCTCTGGAAGTTGTCTTTTTGACTATTAACCGAGCGTTTTAGGGGGGCTTTTGTACTGGATCTCACTACTGCTCCACGAATCTGATTGTCGTCGGCTCCAAGGATGACTTTGGTTACGATGCCCATTCTCCATCTTGATCGGGCTAGATTCTCGTCGTGGATCAGTACCACATCACCTATTTTAACGGTAGGTTGCAGATGTAGCTGGTAGTACTTATGCGTCTCGCGGAGGTTGACTAAGTATTTTCCAACCATCTGCTCCAAAAACGGTCAATGACTTCGGCAACTTCAATATTGCCTCGATCTCTAACAAACCCGTTTGTAACTGCTCGTAGTTCAGTCTTCTATTTTCCAGCTCCTTAGGTAGTAGTTCTTTAATGCTGTGTACAAGGCGCTCAAAGAATTCGCCATGCCACGGTGCTAGAGGATTGTTGCAATGTCAATCAATACCCAAATTAGCTGCATGTGATTGGCTCTCGAAACGTAAAACGGTTGTGTTTGTTTGACGAGTGAGTGTTTACGAGTACGATAGAAGTTATTTACAATAAGACCGGTCAGGGAGTGCTTAGAGTTCAATAAGATAGAGTTCTTAGTTTCTTGAGGTAATGGCGAAGAGAAGTAGACGGTTCTAGAGTTGAACTAATACCCAAAGAAAATTATGTTCAAATTCAAAAATTACACCAATGAATTGACCTTAAAGAGTAGATGAAAGAAAGGGTATTTTTTGTTAAGTTTTGGTTACTAGATCTTGAAATATTAACGTTCAAAGTTTGACAAAAACTGCTGAATCAGCATTTTTTTGCAGTTTTACCAAATTTACAGCGTTAATATGTTGAGATCTAGTAATCAAAACCTAATAAACAATACCATTTTCTGATGCCTATCAAGTTGGATCCTTGAAATGAATGCTGACGTCATCAAAAATACCAAAAACGTCAATTTTTGGACCTTTGAAGCAGTATAAATTGGCAACCAATTATTGAAACGAACAATACCACTTTTTTCATCTATTAATTAAGACCAATTCATTGGTGTTACTTGTTTTTGAATTTGAACACTTTCAATTTTTATTCCCCGTTTGGCGCCCCCTTTTGGATCGAATTCTGATTTGCAAAAATGCCCATAACGTTTTTTCCCCAAGGGCTATCAATGGGCTTTTCTTTTTAATATCTCGAGCCAGGAACTGAAAGGCAAAGAAAGATAACTTTTTTTCAGCTGCAGAACGAACTGCAATGCTCGATTTGTCACGAGATAAAAAAAACCCATCTGCAGTAAAGCTGCTTGCCAAATTAACAGTGTAAAGCGTGTAATGATTAAATTGTAAAGCTAGCCCAGAAAAGCAAACGATTTTACAATAAAGGGGTTAAACTATTTCTATTTTTTAAATTTGTATTTAGTTATATGCTTATGTTCATCTAAAAATATACGATTTGCGAACTTATTTTCAAATATGCAGCAGAATATTTACATCACAATTTTCGTTTTTCTTCATTTCAAAGTAAATATAATTACTTATTAT
>JAYRBV010082555.1:0-15803 GCA_036023255.1 Mitrocomella polydiademata
GTATTGTAATGAGCTATGTTCCAAAATATTTTGACAAAATTCCAAAATCGATTTTTAGGGGTATACAGCGCCCTTAATTAGATCATACTGATTGTATTGAAGAATCTCACCGGTCGTTTGATTGATACCTTTATGTCAGAAGAATACAGAGTAATTTGATTCATCATAGTAATTTAGGTAAGCCCCTTTTCTTATTGAAAATGGTTAAAGTTGCTTCATAACTGGCGGCGGCCAGTTGTGAAATAATAATCGGTTATTCGTCACCGCTTCACATTGCAAAATCATTTCTGAAGTGACCCTAAGCTAGTCTTTTTTTTTTCCATACATTGACATAAACAGTAATGCACAAATCAGATTACTTCTGGAAGTGTCACACATTAAAAGCTTTGGTGTGAAAATACTGACTTCGCCTTCTTCTTCAATTTGAACCACTCAGCAAAGATAGAACACAATCTTGTACCCAGCGTTTTTACGGCAGAAATTTAGAAATTTAGATTTAGATGTGTCGCTGCGATAAATCCTGATGCCAGAAAAACAACAAAGGACCCTGGATACGAGGTTCGGGAGAAGAGTAAAGGACTTCACCTTCATCTTCGATTATCTTTCTCTGATGTTACAGTATAACGATCCCATACGGTGTACCCCATAAACATTCCAAATTAAACACAACTATAAGCACTCCACCGCAGCTGTTTTGCTAACAAATCGTTAAAAGGACAAATCATTCTATTGTTAAACACGATGCAGTAGAGTGTCCCACGAATGATTGGCAACCCTTTCGATCTCTTTCGATCCCCTTCAGTAAACCCGTTGGTGTATTGCAATAAAAATCATCGTTCTAAAACAGTACTTAATTTTGTCCAACTAAGTTAACAAGCAAAGTTTTATTTCACCGCATCTCATGATTTATTTTGATTTTCATTATAATTCCATACAAGGGGTATACTAATTACTCATACATAGAAACACTCTGTACTTCTTTATTGTCCCACACCCTTGATTCCATCCCTTCAGAACGCCAAAACAATTGACACATACAGAAGGTTTACAAAATGCAAAAAAAGTTGTCAAAAATTCAGCTATGACGCAAGCAATTTTAATTGTGGAGGCTGGAGGCTTAATAGTGGCAAAGTGAAATTTGGATAATTCCATTTACGGTAAAATAGCATCGCAAAAAAATATTCATTAAGCTTATAACTTCCAGCAAACAATTTAAAAGAAAGTTTTCCACCGGAAACCGGAGAAAAAGTAATTACCTCTGCAAAATTATTTGTTCTCCGAGGTATACTAGGTTGATTAGAGTCATTAAAAAGTAATCTCGCTATGAATTTGATATACCATTAAGTTGTTTTTAATTATGATTGCGGAGGTATTTCAGTCTTCAGTTTTCATTTATTTTGTTCTTTTGCTTTCTTGCGTGGATAACATGTAATGAGAGAGTACTCACGTGGGATTTTTGATTTCGTTTGTGAAAATATGCGAAGAATGAGAAAGCTTCTTCCTGCTGATAAAGTTTTTGCGAGACCAATATATTTTCGTTTTATTCTTCTATACGACTTTCTGATTACGTACACCTCCGTACCCCCGTCAACCGGGATATTATGGCGTGGATAAATCACACAGTAATATATGGTGTTCCAATGAAATACTAATTTATCGATATATACGATATTTAATGAAAAACGACGGTGGTAAAGTTAAAACACACAAAAAAATACCTTACCACCCTTTTCTACTATACCCTAGCGGAGAATTGAAAATTTTTATTAATTATGCGAAAAGAAGCTTTTCTGAACGATAGCATTTTTTTACGAGACACTATGTTATATTTAAAAACTTTTCCAAAAATACAAAACTGTTCGATGCGGGGCCTGGCTTAAACATTTTATAAAAACTACTCCAAATCAAAGTCAACTCAGTTTTGTCTATCAAAAATATTTTAAAAGCATATACCTTTTGAAATCAACGATTACAATACATTTCGTAATTTTTCAAAAAAGTATTTCTTTGACAAGGCAACAGCTCGAATTCTCATTTCGCGAATCGTCACACTCAAACGATTTTGCGTGGACTTATTTTCGCGAGAGCAAAGAAGTTTGACATATTTTTTTTTGAATAACGGAAAAAATTGAAGGAAAATGCATTTCGCGTAGATTTAATTTCGCGAATGACCGATTTTTTCACATTTCGCGTGGATTTAATTTCGCGAAAAAGGAAAAAATTCGTGAAATTCGCGAAAATTAAGCCACTTAAGTCAGTCCCTTTTTACCAATAATATAACATTTGCTTTATCTAACCTTGAAGACCAGTTGGCATGACGTATCTTGCGTGTGTATTGTCTCGTCTACTGATTCTTAAAGATCACCTTTATTATGAGAGATATTCTTCCAACCTCGATCCCAGGGCTCCGTTTCGCTTTTTTCACAGAGATATAAAAAAGTCAAATATTCTTCATCTAGATTATCAATTGCAAATTTCCTCTCCACTGGATTGGAAGAGGAGTGAATGCGTCTGTTTTAAGATACACTGTACATAAATCGGATTTCGTGTTTAATCCGATTCCATCGTACTCCACAGTAGGAGATATATAGAAAACGATGTTGTATGAACAATGCTCTAACGTCAATAATGTCAAAACAACGTTAAATTAACGTTATTAAAATGTTTTGGTGCCCCAAATAGTTCCTTGTTCCGCATTGTATCATTACATGCAAGATGCGTTAACAAAAACAGGAATTAGATTTAGAAGATTTTTTAGTTTTTCAGATGAACAATTATCGGGTGGGTATACGCGCCGATATAAAAAAAGTTTTCTTTTCATCTGACCCGATGACGCGACCAGTTGTCTGCATATTCTGTTCTCAAAATTGCCTTTTTAGGAAACACGGAAAATGTTTATCTTTTTATGCATTATTGGAGTTTTTTCTTCTATTCATAAAATATTATATTCATAACATAACATACAGTTTTTCCCCGAGATGTTTTTGCTGCAGAACTTAATCAGAAGTTATATCATTGGGCGCTCATTCGAGGAGGGGGGGGGGGGGGGGGGCACTTAATCAATGCTTAACAGTAGAGCTTTCAACAGTAACATTTGTTTTATGGTTTACACTGGCGAGAGAGAAAAGCAAGGTATTATGCTTTGAAAAGTTTAACAAACAAATTATTTGTAAGCTGACATAAGAATGCAATAGATCAATTTGAAGTGGCAGGCAGAATATTTCCGTTTGTTGATTAAAATATTCTTGTCGGAAAGACGACGGAGCCATATTTTCCGGGCATGATAGTTTTGTCACCACAATATAATTAAGTGAGCTAATTACCAAGTCTTTAAATACTCTCGAAACTCTCTCGTCTTATATAATGGACGCTTGTCTTTTTTTGCAGGATTGCTTGGTTTTGCATAATTCTCAATTTGTCCTTCTCCCTAATGAGGCTAAAATTTTCCTATCATAGTCACCTCGGGATTTGGTAATTAACACAACTAAAATTGCGGAGGTTTTTCACCCATCACTTTGATGGCCTTTTGATGGGCAAGGTGCACAGTAGTTTGTGTGTCTGATTAGCGCACTATAGTTTGAAATCTCAAAAGTCTGAGAGAACTCATAATAATTCAATCTCGAGTTATTGTAGATTTTGTGTTTTGGTCTGTAAAATACCAACCAAACAATTAATGGTCTGTAAAATACCAACCAAACAATTGACTGTACTGAAGCGTAATTAAGTCCTTTTAAATGAGATATTAAAATTAGTATGCAACAAATACAGTATGCACTTTATACCTGCTCATAAAATTACTTGTCGGACTAAGTGATGCCCTTATAATAGATGTCGGATAAACTGTAATTTGTTGACGCGGTTAAAACAGATGTCGGCCATAATGGGCTGTTTGAAGAGTGAAATATCTGTCGGCGGCGACAGATTGACTAGTTTTGTCGGACTAATGAGATGTCGGACTTTTTCGGACTACTGCCATGCAACCCTTTGTTTGATAGACCGAAGAAATAAAAGGAACTAAGATTTAAACCTGTTTTAACCTACCTATATTTTCTTGTAGTAGTACTGGAAGATTTTGTTCTTTACTGTTCTATTTTGTTTCTTTCTTGCGAACACAAGGAGAACCACAAGAATAAATATACAAAAGTTTTTTTAAACATACATGTAAAAGGTAAACATTTCAAACCTCTTGCTTTATTTCTTATTACCCTGTTCAGATAATACAATGTAAATATTCTTAACTCAATCAAAAACTGTTTTTAACAGACACACAAATAAAAAGAAATTGCAGCATATTAATTTTGATGGTTTCATAAGTAACAACATGATTGATGTAGAATTATGAAATGTCAATGTGAACCAAAAACTTTTACATATCCTCTGCCTGAGTATATTTACCCATTTCTTCATTAGAATTTTGAAAGTGAAATACAAACCTTTGAATTTATCCTTTAAACACAGTGTCCCAGTGGATAGCCCGTAGTGAAAAAAAACGACACGGAGGTTCTTGCTATACATCAAATTAAAAAAAGTACCAAACCCAATATAATGAACTACATTTTTAAAACGCTAAAAGGTCTCTCTTAGGCTACCATGAGTATCATAGGCTGATTTCTTTGATTCCCGTAAATCAAAAGATTTCTTTCGATTTACTTACGGGAATCAAAGAAATCAGCCTGTGATACTCACGGTACTCTTAGTCATACGTAAAAGGTTGCAGCTTATAATGTTTACAAATATTAGGCCCACCAGGAAAATATCGTACTACAATAAACTTCCACGTAAGTGAGCTAGAGAGGGAGATACAGAATGAAATGGATAAAATTGGTGGAAATGATTTGTATAGATTTCCGATTATAGGTAATTATTGAGGGATTCTTGATAATGAGTTATGCATAGTGGACACACAGGGCTGGCTTACTGGTCGCAATAAAAACCATAGGAACTGGTTTTATCATCCTGTAGTTTCCGCACAACATGGTTTAGTTGTTTTTATCTGCCCGCTATCCTTTTGTAAAACAAGGCGATTATATAAATAAACATCTAAGAAATGCCGTTGAAATGTTGCGTGCATAGAATAGTTTGTATACTCCGAAGCATTAAAACACTTTGCCGCAACGACACAACTTTAGTGGGTTTTTTGCTGCATCAGTAATATTGATTGGCAGCTTAGGATTTTATTCTAATACTTTAACTTCGATGTTTTTTCCTGTTGTCTAACATTCCATTTCATTCCATTAAGAAGTTAAAACACTCTCTCACCCACCCGACCGCCCACCTGACCGCCCACCCGCCTGAGCTATTTTCTCAATCATTTTGTTTTTAAACGAAATTCTATATTATAAGAAACATTTAAAATTGATGCCATTATACAGAGCGTTCATGTTTGCTTGTATCAGAGACATGCCAAACGATTCGTTGTATAGTCTACCCTTTAAGGTGGATTTTCACTTGTCCACTTTGACAAGACACGAGTAAAAGTATCATGTCCTATTTGTCTCGGCTGTCCCAACTCTGTCCCGAGATAAAAGTTGAATTCAGTTCAACTTTCTCGGGACATCAAGACAGGACAGATCAGAACCAATCAAAATGGCGAAAACGGATTTTTTTTATTGTTTAAAGCAAACCAATCAGATTTCAGTATAGCTTTTTCCCCGTGTGTCCTGTCCTGTTGATGTCCAAAATGCAAATAAAACAAGTGGAAATCCACCTTAATATCCTAACGGTCACATCAATTTATTGAGAATTTGTCGCTTGACCAGCACTTGGGACAGTGATGTGTTGCTTCTATGAGTTTGTTTAATGGAACTCAACCTCGTCCTCGTCTATTGGTAAAATAGCGAAAAAATACCCTGGTGAACGAGGTTGGCTAAAACTATGCACAGGGTGCATCAGATACAAAAAGTTTTTGGCTTTTTCTATCCACTGAAATGTCGATTTCATTGAGAGAAAGAAGGTGACAGAATTGGATAATCCAATGGAAAAAATAGGAAAATTAGGCAAGCCATTGCCCGTTTTCCATTTTCATTGTTGTCTTTTTTCTTGACTATATGACTATCTTACCCTCAAACATACTGTGTACTGAAATGATCAGTGGCCGCCAGATTCGTAAAAAAATATACGAATCTGGTGAGACCTGAATCTACCACTGGGCTACCCGGTCCATGGGTGGAGCTGGAGAAGACATTGAGACACCATGTATATTGGTAGAACGTTTAGAAAAAGCACAATATCAAAAATTGTAAAAACAAAAACTTGGACTAAAAGCAACGAACTGTTAACACCAATGTTGGATTATTTTGTCATTTGTTAAATTTGTATCTAAATGAATATTAGTCAAGTCTCTACGTAGGATATAATATTCTGCCAGTACAATTCTACTTTACCGCACTTGAGTCAAGTTGAGTCGAGTGAACATGCTACGTTTTTTGTCACCACTTATGTCGCGACCAAATAATATTAGTTCCTGGTGATAATAGTTAATCCCTGTCAGCGAATGTTACGACAGGTTCGTCCAGATGAACCTTAAAATGATGAAAATTTAAAATAATTCTACCTGTTTGGTATAAAGACTACTGTTTACGAGTGTCAAAGAACGTCAAATTTCCTTCTTTTTTCCATTTTATAACTTTGATAATATGATATGTTTACGGGAAAGATTTCTCTCAGATTATAAAGAAAATTGCCGTGAATCAAGATTTCCCGAAATAACGACTCCGGTCAAAGAACGAAGAATGGGGAGACGGCGGAGGAGGATTTTTTGCGAAAACAAAATTTTTAAGCTTTCCGATTACAAACTAAAATTACATCGATCATCGCTTTATTTTTCCATAAATTACGATGCTAATGAGGCATCCATTAATCATAAGCTGCTTTTAATGGGTGCTCTTTTAATTGGGAAAATAACTTTAAATAGAGGGTCTTTAATGTAACAGAAAAGAGCTTTAACAAAATTTCACAAACAAAACAAAAACATTTAGACATCGCCATCAATTTTAAGTTTTAAATCTAATTAGATTACTGACATCGTATATAATTGGACAGCAAGCTAATTAACTACGTCTAGCGAAACAAGCAACATCAAAATAATATTACCCAAAAACACTGAATACCATTTAGTTGAAGAAAAAAAAAACAACCTAAACGGCCGCAAGTCAGGGACATGTACTATCTGGAGTACCGAATAATCGTCCCCCTCCCCTCCCCGGTTTGAAAGAAAGAGATATCAATAGCAAACTTTGTTTATTTAGTATTTAATCCCGATTGTTAATCCTCCCCCCCCCACGCCCCACGCCCCTCCGATTATTCGGTACTTCAGAGTATGCGTATAGCAAAGCATGTTGAAGAATCCACGCAAACCTTTATATGGAGGGGAATCCGTGCCAGAATTCTCCGTACAAGGTGGCGTCGTCATTCAGGTCGCCGGTTCGACCACAACCTCGACCATGCTGCTACCTTACCACTTGTGCAGTCTGCTCAATAAAAGAACCTGAAGAACATGTAATTTTGTCAGAAAAGCTGGAATATTAAGAATCTCGTTCTTGGTCTTTATTTCTTTCACGGTTGTTTTATCTGGTCTGTAAATATTTTAGGTACCCCAATTAATCACATGGTTGATGGTTGATCGTTCACTTTTGAAATTTTGAAATTTCAAAAGGTGAACTTGGGAAATTTATCCCAAATTTCCCTCATAACCATATGTGATTACTAGTACTAATTAATCCCAAAATTATTTGAACGGGGTGAATTAGTTTATATAAATTACAGACCTGCTATAATCAGACAAATGATATTTTTGGCTTTTCTTTCAGTCTGCTTTTTAAATGGTTTGGTCATGGCATGAAAACGAGGGTACCACGCCACCGCAAAATCTTTTTCCGTATACGGTCGGCAGCATCTTTAATGGTCGGCAGCATCATTGGTTGATGGTCGGCAGCATCTTAAACTTAGAAATTTGCGCGTTTGATGGTCGGCAGCATCTTTTGCTTAGTCAGCGAAAATAAATAAAAAATGGTGGAATAGTATTTCAGAAAACAGGCGATTAAACACGTTCACGTTTGTTATCAAAAAGAAAGCTAGGGGGCATATGATTTTGCATACAGGATGTGCGGCCCCTAAGGGTATGTCTTTCGATTTGGGAAAATACACTGTAAGGGTCGGGAATGCACTTTAAGGGGCGAAATTTTGAAAGCTGTGCATTTTGCTGTAGTAAGTAAGGGTACAAAATGTTTCTAAAAATGCACTGTAAGGGTACGTTTTTTAGCTTTTCAACACTGTTCTGTAAGGGTGTGTTTTTGACCGTAAAATTTGGGTCGCACATATACGGTCATTTTGGAGACGAGTGCCCCCCCGGGAGTTTTTCCAAGGTTCAAAGAAAGACGATAAGAGATGGGGTGGTTTTTATTTCCTGGCCGCCCGCCCTACTTACGAGCCCACAAAGCCTGTACGCATGCATGGTTTTGGTTTTAGGTGAACATTATATTAATGGCTTGCTTGAATAACTCTTGACAGATTTTAATGATCATTACAAATTGAAACTAATGAGTGTTTCTAGTGGTCGCTATGAAGGGATCTACATCAACAGATTTATGGGTAAGTTGCTTCCAGAATCAAAAGACTTGTTGAAATAAAGTCTCTGGTGTCTATTTTTAGAGAAATCTGCGCACGTGAAAGAATCTGTAACAACGGTACCATATTTCTTATGATTTGTTATTCTGTTTTCGCTGACTAAGCAAAAGATGCTGCTGACCATCAAACGCGAAAATTTCTAAGTTTAAGATGCTACCGACCATCAAAGATGCTGCCGACCATTAAAGATGCTGCCGACCGTATACGGAAAAAAAAATTGCCACGCGACCCTCGTACCAACGACGACAAGGGGAATTCGTGCCAGAATCCTCCGTTTGAGGGTGGCGACGTCGTTCGGGTCGCCGTTACGACCACGACCTCAAGTACCCTTAGAGGTCGTCGTCGTTATATCAAAGGCAATCCTCGGGAGGTGTCGTCGTTGAAAGATTTGTAACGACGACGAACCCTTCCAAGGACGCCGTTCATGGATTGGCCTGAGGATTGGTTGTGATGACAATCCTCGAAGTACGTCGTGAAGGTTGTCGGCGTTGCCATCCTTGGGTGCGACGACGCCCTCTAGGGGTACCTCGAGGTGGTGGTCGTACCGGCGACCTGAACGACGACGCCACCCTGGTACGGGGAATTCTGGCACGAATCCGCTTCCATACCTTTCTAGCCAATTCCCAACGAACTAAAAGACTTAAAAGTACTCTCTACGCAGAATCAAATTCCTTTTTCACGCCAAAAATAAAAAAAGATGAAGAGTATTTGATCCGCCAGTTTCATCGATAGACGCTCAATTTGACCCATATGGATATAGGATCACCCAAGTCAGATTAGGTTTATTTGTACCATCCCAGAGAAATCAATTTCGAATAATCCTCCAAACAAACAAACACAAGTCGAGGGTAAAGCACTCAAAAGATTCTTTATAATTTTTTGATTTTTGATTCTATTTGATTTTCTAATTTTTTTCCCTGATGATTTTGTGGATTTTTTTTCTTGATTATTTTAAGTGCTTTACCCCTGGCGAAATAAGTGACATTTTACCGACCCACCACCAAAGTAGGATCTGGGGATTTTCTTTCTCACCAGTCGCTTTTGAGTTAGGGATAGCTTGAGGAGATCCTCTGTAAGATTTTCAAATAAAATAATTGTTTAGTAGCCAAATTTCATGTCTAGAAACCCCACTCAATAAAAAATAAACTTTAAACTTCTTATATATATAAAATAAACAATAAATAAAGTTTCAGACTTGACGAAACATCACCACCTCTTCTACATATATACCATCACACATAAAAACTTCTACTTCTACTTCACACACAAGTATGACTATTATGAATTTCTCAAACAAGAAAATTGGTCGGTAAAACTAAAAAAAAGAAAGAAATTCTATTCAATTTTACAACACATTCAAACAGAGTAGAAACGCAATACAATAATTATCATCGACACAGTTCTTTATTAATTTCATAGCCCTATGGGAATTACTTTTTATAATCGTTTTCGACTATTTTTCCCTCATTGTATTCAACTCGATAGTTTTGTCAGCTATGTGTTGAAATTATAAGTGAATGCAATTTTGGGATATATTACTATCAAATCCTCTTTGATGACACACCTATTCTCAGTGGCCATCAGCGAGCAACTCAAAAAGATTTCCAGATTCTACTCGGGTGGGGGGTAAAATTTCACTAATGAAACATTGGAGGCAGTCAAAATCCGGTACCTGTTTGTACCAATATCCATCCACAGGGTAACTATTACAAAATTGCTTTCTAAATCCAGGGCCCGCCCGATAGGATGGGCTGAAATTTTCACTTTTTAGCAAACTAAAGACAATACTATCTTAATTTAAAAAGAGAAAAGAAAAAACACCTCGGGTCAATTGCACTTTCAAAATTATAGCGCGGTCCCTGAAATCACTGGTGTGATTCAAATAAACCTTTTCAAATCTTTATCTTTCGGCTTTCGACCACAAAATTTTCACCGCAACCGTTCGACTCAGTCAGCCTTTTCGTACGAAGAGGAATAGACAACCCGCCGGTCGTTTAAACTGGCGTGCTCTTACAGATTAATTAATTAATTGCTGAATGTTACAAAATTAATAAAGACCATGTGAATTAAAGGAGTCCTTAAGGTCTTGGGTATCCCGAAATTTTTCATTATTTGAATGTGCCATATTTCATCAAAAATAACTGATAATTGCTGTATAATTTTCCGAGTACCCCAATAGGTACCCAATTAATTATTTGAACGGGGTGAATTACTTTATATAAATTACAGACCTGCTATAGTCAGACAAATTATATTTTTGGCTTTTTAAATGATTTGGTCATAGTATCAAAACGAGGCTAATTTTTGGGTAATTTTCTTTCGGTCTGCTTTTTAAATGTTGGTCATGTCATCAAAACGAGGCTACCAACGACGACAAGGGGAATTCGTGCCAGAATCCTCCGTTTGAAGGTGGCGGCGTCGTTCGGGTCGCCGTTACGACCACGACCTCAAGTACCCTTAGAGGTCGTCGTCGTTATATCAAAGGCAATCCTCGGGAGGTGTCGTCGTTGAAGGATTTTTAACGACGACGACCCCCTCCAAGGACGCCGTTCATGGATTGGCCTGAGGATTGGCTGCGATGACAATCCTCGAAGTACGTCGTGAAGGTTGTCGGCGTTGCAATTCGACGTACCTCGAGGTGGTGGTCGTACCGGCGACCTGAACGACGACGCCACCCCTGGTACGTAGAATTCTGGCACGGATCTCCTTCCATACCTTTCTAGCCAATTCCCAACGAACTAAAAGAGTTAAAAGTACTCTCTACGCAGAATCAAATTTAGTTTTCACGTCAAAAATAAAAAAAGATGAAGAGTATTTGATCCGCCAGTTTCATCGATAGACGCTCAATTTGACCCATATGGATATATAGATTAGGTTTATTTGTACCATCCCAGAGAAATCAATTTCGAATAATTCTAAAAAAATTATTCTAGTTTCAAGATATGAAGAGGAAGAATAGTGAAGCAAAGAAAGGGTCACTTTTGAATTTCAAAGTAGATCTATTTTGCGGAGTTCAAACATTTTTTCCGAAGTTATTATTTTTTCATTTTTTGGTATCATCTGTTTTGCACTTTCGTGAATCGTTGTCTATTAGTATTATTGTTTTCAAAATACAGATCAAGGTTTTGACAGAATGCCAGGTATTTACTGAGGTATGGCTCACGGTGCAGTTTTGTTGTGCGCATACTATGCAATCTGCTGCTGAAATTCATACGAAATAGAGTGATAGTATACTTATAGTAACAATAGTAATTGCAGCTGATGTGTGTATTGCAAATTGGGGCTTTCAAGCGCATGCGATGCAGCAGATTGCATTGCGTGCGAGTCAAAAAGAATTGCAGCGCGAAGCTTAACACCCTAGTCCCTATTATTAGCACTAAGAGGGGGGGGGGACGGGGCGGGGTGAATTCCACGATAGTCAAAACAACATAAAATTTGCTTAGAATGCAGGCTAAAAATGAGATATTTCAAGGATACAAAAGCAAGACAATAATATATTTTGATATGTATGCATTTTTTTTTTCAAATCAATTTAAACTCGATTATCTGTGGTCCATGGTTATGTTTTAATTTCATTTATCCATTCCGTAGTACCTTAGTGGCTTAATTTTAACGTGGATTAATTTCGCGAACTTTTGCCTTTTTCGCGAAATTAAATCCACGCTAAATGTGAAAAAATCGGCCATTCGCGAAATTAAATCCACGCGAAACGTAAAAATTTGGGGGTTCGCGAAATTAAATCCACGTGAAAATGCGCATCCGTTCCGTAGTATATTCAATTATTTTGCCGTGTCCGAGATTCGTGTCCATTTTTCGTTTCAGTTTCATTTTCATGCCACTGACTAGAAATATAGTTAAAGCTGCACACTTTTAGTTGACCAGGACATTCTTGAGACGGACGGCAATTTTTTTCAATTGATGGGCTTGAGGAGTATTCTTAGAAAATGGCATTGTTCGTTAAGTTTTTGGGAAAAAAAAGCCTGAAAACTGCTTACCCGCCCGCCCTAAAAGTTACTAACTTCGGGTCCTTTGCGGCTTTTTCTGATATTTGGATGTCTTTCGCAGTGACATCCAAATATCAGAAAGGCCGCAAAGGATCCTGCCTAGGTACGAGGTTGGAAACTTGTATTTTATTAACAAAAATATCGATAAAATATATTTATCGAGTGAATTGAATTTTATTGACAACTATATAACATCTCTCTTTTGTACAAAAAAATAGACCTACCTAATAAATACCCATAAAGAAATTTATCAATATAAATAATCCTCTAACAACAGTTATTAAAAATGTGGAAACCTTTATGAAAATATTTGTAAATAATAAATTTTCTTTGTTTCGCCTCTTCAACAAAATCCTTAAATAAACCAGTATTCAGAACCGGTAAAAATTTCAAATGTGTATTGATACATCATCCAAAATACATTCATTTTCTAAGCAAATTTGAACGCAGTATAATCTCTGAACGAAAGCAAACGTTTTACCAACAAAATCATGAGAAACTATGGGACACTCGCAATGCAATGCAGCACATCGCTACCGTTATCAAATTATCAGAAAATGTTTGCCTTTTATAACGGACAAAATTTTTGTCACCTTTAGAGAAAAGAAATCGTTACTTTCGCTTTCTTTCCCATAGAGACGCGAAAGGCGAATTTTCGTTTTTTTCCTTAAGATTTCTATGATGCCTTGACTTCCCTTCTATCTGGGCCAAGTGGATTTAACCAGTAGCATTCGTTAGCCTGTTTTATTGTCCAGCGACGGGGAACTTCCATCTGCAACAGTCCGGCCAAAACTTCTTTTCCGTTTTTAGATAACATGCGGTTAGGTGGCATCGGCACGTTCCGGTATTTGTGTTTGCACGATGCCAGTTCTAAGAGCAAGTGTTTTTTGCGGGTCGAGGTAAACGGGGATGCCTTGAATAACATGTAGTATAATGTTAACCCGATTTGCCACATGTCTGACATGAACGGGTCGTAGTATCCACAGTCTCTCTGCTCTGGTGCAAGGAAGCCGGGTGTTCCGCAACGTTCACAAGACACGGGATTATCACGGGTCACAAAACTGAAATCTGTATATGAGAAGAAAAAAAAAATGCTATAGAGAGACAGCGAAAGGAAGACGGAGAAATATAGAGACTAGTATAGTACAGGTTAAAATAGTTTCACCAGATATCTACCTCGCATTTAGTTCATTTTGTCAAACCCCCTGAATATTAGTCTGATTTGCATACATACAATCGCTTTGCATCTTGGAAAACCGGAATAAATGTAAACAAACTCCACTATAAACAAGATTGGCAAAACAAGGCTTGTTTACAGTTGAGTTTGTTTACATTTCATTCCAGTCCGCTTTCCCAAGGCGCATTGCGCAACCGTGAAGTTCTCTATTGCGAAACGGAGTTGTCTTTTTATCAAGGTCTGCGAATTGGACTAAAGTGATATCAGCCCTACAACTGTAATTTGGAACGAAATTACTCTCGTCGTGTCATTGCATTTATCTGTAATCTGATAGATTTTCCTATATGGATCGGCTAACTGATCAACAAGCGCAATTTTAAACTTTTAAAAATCCCTGGACACACATCATAAATGATAATTTTTATCCTACCCGATACCGTTTCCAGGGTTGCAAATAATTTTTTTTTTTTGTGTCGGACAAATGCCCAACTTTTTTCGTCATTTAAAATGCTTTTAATGTCAGTAATTCACATTAAATCCAGTCGGACATTGTCCGATGACCGATGCTTATTTGCAGCTCTGCATTTCGGCCTTATTTCCCTGTACTCGTGATTACCTTAAAGGGACTTGTTTCGCGGGTATTTACACTAAACTTACTTGATTTTTAGATTTTTATCCCCTGTACGAAAATAAACTGAAAAACACCAATGTATGCAAATCAGACTAGTAGACTAGGGCCTTAAAAAACTTCTGACTCTGAGAGCATGTTGTGATGACATAAGAAAACGTTCGAATTTTAAAACATATTCCTATATAAGAAGAACGTTTTTAGGTGACACTGTATATAGCTGATATATACCTGCTAATTTGATTCGATCTTGTTTTGTTAACAGTAAATTTTCTGGCTTGATGTCCCGATGGGCAATTCCTTTTTCGTGGCAGTACGTAACGGCAGCCAGAATCCCCAAAAATACGGACCTGGCCTTGTGTTCTGTCATGGGGCCAAACATCAACAACTGCGACAAATCGCCATTGTCCGCCACGTCCATGATGATATAAAAATAGTTCTTACACACGAAACTGTCAATCATGTTCAATATGTGAGGGCTGGCACCCTTTGATAACTCACCCCACAGATCGATTTCTTTGGGGAGAAACTTTTCGATGTACGAGTTGTTGTTTTCGTCGTTCAGAAGGATGACTTTCACTGCAACATTTCGATCGTATTTACGAGAAAAGCATTTTTTCACCACGCTGAAAGCACCGTGTCCTAAATAGTCAATCTTATCGTCGGTCATGGCAAGTTTCACTTTCAAATTAGGGTAGTGATGAACAGCATCGGAACCGAATTTGGCATCCAAAATTCTCATTTCTTCCTTGCGATCCGAGTAAACGTATTTCGAGTCTTCTTCGTCGTCGTCATCATCATCATCATCACCACCACCGTGATTGTCGCCTTCCTTTTTAAGCAAAATTGGAGAACCTTTTTTAGGCTCGAATCTTTGTTTGTTACCCCCAAACAACCTTCGAAAGAAATTCATTGTTTCTTCCATTTTAAAATCGGCATTGTTTTTGTTCGTCCTTGAAAATAAAAAACTTGAAGTCATTGTAGTGCTAAAGAAATAAAAAATAGAACATGGATACAGTGTTCGAAAGCTATTTTAATAATCTTGATTGTATAGTATACTGACCTATGAACTTGCAGGTTTGACCGATGATAGGTGATTTCAAGACAAGCTTCGAAATATAGATTTTCAGACATCTGTTATGTTGGTATTTTACAGAATAAAACCCAAAAGTTTTAATCAATTTCTGGTAAAAGTAAAAATAAGCGCTTTTAATTTTATTCATCTTTTTTAATGAAATCAACAAGATTTATTGAGCTTGATCTCTTGTAGTCTATCTGATAAACCGAATCGGGCTTTTTTGTCCTACTCTTGGTCTATCGGCACTCGTTAAGATCCGAGTAGTCAAAAAGTTGGAGAATACTGCACATG
>JAYRBV010082777.1:0-15800 GCA_036023255.1 Mitrocomella polydiademata
TATTTGTTTGATATTTTATTACTTTTGCTAAGTACCTCTATTAGCAAAATTGACCAGTGTGAACCCCCCCCCCCCCCCCCAATAACACATATCTCTCTCAAACTTAATGAGTTTTCTTTACCGTTGATATGCACGCAGTATCACTTCTTTTATGGCATTGACGTATATACAAGGAAGTATAAAAATAGATGTATTATATGCTTCATTGAAATTAGCAAGGTGAATCATTCATGAATTTTCTGTATAATTTCTATATATTCCACATGGACAAATTTATTTGATGTTGGGTCGAGCTAATGAGGAGCCCTCTACTAGAGTTTAGCTCTACACTTATGGTTCCTTACCTGACAGAATAATTCCCTCAAAAACCTGATTTACAAAGGTGTATCAAAAGAAATTCGTGGGGAGGAATAAAATCCCGTATCGCACTGTGGTCTGGTACAGGCTAGGAATTGCAATTAATAGAAAAATACAGAGCAAAAAAATAAATGTACGCATTATATTAAACAGATTATTCTTTCCTTTCTATACAGTGGACTCTCTTTATCTCGAACTCACAAAGGACCGAGAAATTAGTAGATAGAGAATGGCTTGGAACGCTACGCAAATTGTCCAAGTAAGGGACCGAGGTTTCTGTTCTAGACAGAGAGATGTTCGAGCGATAGAAGGTAATACACTGTACTTTAATAACCCAACCTTTATTTAACAGGTGCGCAATTGTTCTCGATACACTTTGCACAACTCGGGCCTTGAAGGTCAAGAAATCAATAACTGTTGTGTTGGTTGGGTACAAGTATACCCTCCAAGACATTTTTGACGTAACACTGGTCGTTTTTAAAATGCGGCATTTGCTTAAAAAGCGAAGCAGAGCAAAGTGGGATGTTGCGCAGAAAAGGTTCTGTCTTCCTCCTGCGAGTTAAAAAATTTATGCTATTAGTGTACATTGACAGTTCTTTCTTGCACCGTGTTCAATGACTGTATCAACAAATTTGACATTTCACACCGTTAACAAGGGCAGTACCGTTGGTTACCTACTGCTTTTCCCGAAAGATCGACTCCAGTCTATGACGACAAAGGCATGTTTTGGGTAAAATAGTACATTTATTTTTAAAATGCCCTCTAGAGTTGCCTGGAAAAAACATTACATACTAACTTAAGTTAATTCTTGCTTTTATGCAGACTCTTGATTTTGCTTTTGTCTCCAAAAATAATGATTGGTGAAGATACGAGTTCAAATTTACAACCATGTAAACATGAATTAGCATAACATGTCGGAAAGCTATACTACGATGGCCCCGAGGTGTCATGTTCTCAACCTAAAAATGTTCAGTTGAAAACACTCAAAGTACAGTTGAAAACACTCAAAAAGTACAGTTGAAAATCTGTACGGGGAAATATAATTGGGATACCGGAAAATGGGGACCCACGTAGACCGTACCCGGAACCAGGACCCGGACCCCCCCAAAAAAAAAAATATATATAATAAATAAAAAAATATAACGAATAATAATGATAAAAAAAGAATGCGTCCGGGTCCTCTTTAGGGTTCTGGGTCCTCGTTTTCCGATATGCCTAATTAATGAAAAGTAAATAACAATCAGATTCGCTTATTTCAGAGCTGTGTAAACAAATGAAAATTAAAAATAAATGATAAAATAATAAAGAATAATAATAAATAATAATATAAAATAATGATACAAAAAAACCAAAAAACAATAATAAAATAAAACAACAGCGGTCGAGAGGGGCCAAATAAAAAAAAGAATTAAAAATGATTCAGCCATATAAGTGCAGACCAAAATAAAGGACTTTTTATTTAATTATTATTTCACTATAAATCCTACCCTAAGTTATAATAGTTATTCTTAATTTATTTTACCTAGGCTAGGTGAGTACTATAGGATTCATTATGGCAGTGGTATCACTGATGTGGGCCTGCACTGTGTTGAATGTGTACCTCGTATTTCAAGGCGAGTGTCATTACATTCGTGTAACAAATGTTGCCACTCGCACCGTCTATAACCCTTGTATTACCAGGCCACCGACTTGCTAACTGAACTACTCGCACACTGTATCATCGAGCATTTGTAATATTAGCCATACTGTTTGTGGGTTGTGCGTTGATATACGTATGTACTACGTGGCTTGAACATATAGCATCGTATGCTATAAATGATTTAATTATTCGCTGATATATCTTTTGACAATTTTATTTATTTTATTTTATTTTTATTATTTCTATTTTTCTTTCTTTCTTCCTTTCTTTATTCATTATTTTTATAAAATTTATTTTTATTTTATTCATTGTTTTTTTATTATATTTTACATTATCATTTTTCTTTTGTTATTTATTATTACTTTTTATCATTTATTTTTCATTTGTTTATTTATTTTTGTTGTTCTTTTTTATTATTATTATTCATTATATTTATTTATTTATTATATTTTATTTTATTTTATTTTATTTTTTGGGTCCGGGTTCTGGTCCTGGGTCTGGGTCCGGGTTCTGGGTCCGGATCCGGGTCCTCTAGGGTCCTGGGTCCTCGTTTTCCGGTATGTCTTTTTTTGTTGAATGTTTTCACCTGACATTTTTTTCTTCAGAATGTTTTCAACTGACTTTTTTTTAATGTTTTCAACTGAACATTTTTAGGTTGGGAACGTGACACCTCGGGGCCATCGTACTATACTCAAATTTAAGTAGTTAGTCATTTCTTTAACATAATTTCCGGTTTAAGAAGAATTTGGAAAATCTGGCACTCAAATGGCGCGCCAAAAAAAGGAATTCAAGAAATTACATTGTCGTGTCATAAGTGACGATGTCAACATATTTGAAATTTGTTTTTATTATTTCTTGAATGTTTTGTTTGATACCTTTCATTGGTTAAAGTATGAAAATAATCCAGTCAATAGTTTTCAAAAGTTATTAGATTTCACGCAGTGAAAGATATTGAAACCATCGGTCTATCTGGCTGTCTCGACACGCTTTTTATTTCCCGATTTTCCCGATAATTCCGAAACGGTATACCGGTAACGCTAAAAACTACCGTCAGCCATTTTGTTCAGTGAGGAGAGAGCTTTTTCGCGTGCAACTGTTTTTATCCAATTCATAATTATTAATTCATAATTACAAGAAGAAATTAAAACTCTTTCTTTGGGCCTATCATAGGTAGTGAATTCAATCCTGTATTTGCTATCTGTGGTATTTTTTTTAACTTTTATTTTTCGCCCTTCCTTGTCTAAGACAGACTGGTCGAGGCACCCAGAGCTCAGGGGTCCAGAAGTGACTGCCTGCCCGCACAACCTCGGTAGTGATATACACCGAATAAATACAACAAAGGGGACTAGATCTAAAAGAATAGAAAATTTCAGAAATGCAATTCAAGAGGGACCATGTTATGTTTGTGTCTGTTGTAACCGTTGTCTTTTTAAACGTTCAGTCTTACATTTTAATAGAGAATCGTATTTAATTGATACATATAGTATATGCTCACTTGTTGTTAGCTTTGATGGCAGATATTATATTTGCTTGACATGCCACAAAAAACTGTTAAAGAAGCAGACTCCTTGCCAGGCAGCTACAAATAAGTTGGAATTCTTCAATTTTCCTGATGAACTCAAAGATATCGGAAAACTAGAGCGCATACTTTCTTCACAGCGTATTTTATTTCGTAAAGTAACCATCATGCCGAAAGGGCAGTTTCCAAAATTGAAGGGTGCTATTTGTAATATACCTATTGAAACTGCAAATATTTGCAATGTTTTACCCCGCGGTGTTAATAATAGCGGAGTTGTTTTTGTTCAAATAAAGCGTAAACTGACTCACAAATTTCCAGTTTTTTCTGAACCAGTTCGACAAGAAAAATTAGTCATGCTTTTGGAGTATTTATGTGAAAATAACCATCTTTATGCTGATACGCAAATAGACCTATCCAAAGCAAATGAGTTTGTACAAATTCATAATGAAGCGTTGAAAAATCAACAGTAATCAATGAATTACAAATAAGATTTATAAATGAGGATGATGTAAAATTGATTCAGTTCATTTTGAAAACAAAGAAGATGACTTTTCAAAAGAAGATCCCTTAAATTCTTATAGAACACCAGCGAACGAAACATTATTGATATTTGAAATTCCAAATATAGTTGTAGATTATGAAAATAGTATACTAACTCCGGGTCAAGATAAGACACCTTTTTCATTAATTAATGATGAGTTTTGTGAAGAACTTGCCCATCCTCACTTATTTCCTACTGGAAAATTTGGATATAAAGTTGAAAGAAATGTAAATTTGACTCCCACAAAGTATTTTAATCAAAGATTACTAAATTATTCTCAAAAGTTTTCATCAGATACAGATTATATATTTTTTGCTCATCAAGTACTGCAACAACTAAGACTTAAAAGTCAGATTAACATTGTCATGAAAAAAGTTTCTGGTATTTGTAACATGACCGCAGGGATGCTAGGGTAAAACTTTCAACAAACTATCCAAAATTGTATTGCATCCGACAGTGCATATAAATTCATGACTACAGTTAAGGGAACACCAGCTTATTGGCAGCATATGCTTTCTGATTGATGTACTTGCAATGGTGAAACAGCTAGGAGAGCTCCATCCTATTTTATGACATTGTCATGTGCAGACTTACGTTGGAACGAGTTAGTAACAATCATAAGTAAATTGAAAGGTCAAAATATTTCTAAAGAGGAAGTTGATAACCTCTCATACTTTGATAGATGTGAGCAACTAAATAGTAACCCAGTATTAGTGGCACGCCATTTTCAGTACAGAGTAGAAAATTTCTTCAAAGAAATATAGTAATTAATGGGCAGTTAGGGAAAATTATTTATTACGCCATAAGAGTTGAATTCCAAGTCAGAGGTAGTCCCCATGTCCATTGTCTATTATGGGCGGAAAATGCACCAGCCCTTACTTCAAAAACAAAACAAGAGTATGTTCAATATGTCGATAATGTTATGTCAGCTAATATTAATATACCAGCTAATATAATATAATATACCAGCTAATATTAATATACCAGATATAACAGAAAATTTGTTACTTCACAACTTAGTTGAACAATTTCAAATACATTCACATTCAAAGTCCTGTAGAAAATACGATAAAAAAGAATGTAGGTTTGGTTTTGGACACTTCTTTTGCGCAAGAACTATTATTGCAGAACCATTACAAGAAAATATTTCATATGATGAGAAAAAGGGTATTTTAGCGCAACGTATCCAGGTGTTAGATAAAGTTAGAATATAAATTGATACCAATTTGAACCCTAGAAAACAAAATATTTTAAAACCAAATGATCCTAATTTTATTGATGTTTGATCAATTGAAGATATTTTACAATTTCTTGAGATTTCTCCACCAGACGATGAGTATTATCTTTCTGTTTCCCCTGACAAAGATTTTTACATACACTTGAAGCGAAACCCTGTCTCCTGCTTCGTGAATAATTACTTTTCTGACAGGCTTTTAAGTTGGGAAGCAAATCTAGACATTCAACCCGTATTTAATTTATTACTACAAAGCTGTAACCTACATGTGTGCTTATTTTTCAAAATGTGAAGACAAGTGTTCAGTTGCAATGACAGAAGCATTAGATCAAGCAAAAGAATTTGATAAATCTAAATTTGAAACAATCACAAATATTTCAAAGGCATAATTATAATAGCAATAGGGAATGTTCTGTACAAGAAGCTGTGTATTTAACAATGCCTAAGAAAGTGCTTCCCAGCAATAACCTTTGTTAACACTAAACTCCCTGCTCTCAAAGGTTTAGAATGATGAAAAGTCAAAATGAAATTGAGGAATTACCAGAGGAAAGTGAAGATGTTTTAAACGGAACATGCTTGATAGATATTTAGATCGACCTAATAGAACTTTTAAACAAGGTAGATATGCTGTTCTTGACAATATGTGCTATGCTGCTCTCTGTGCAAATTATGTGCTAGATTCAAAACTAAGTAATGAAGATAATGATTGTCAACCTGTAGTACTAGATGATGATGCAATTGAAACGAATCATCTTGATACTGAACTACCAAAGTATATTCCTCTAATGTCATCTAAAGAGAAACTGAGGTCTAGGAAAGTTAGAAAGGTTCTTCGTCCCTGATGTCCCTAATCAACATAAATTTCCAGAAAAATATGCCCATCACATGCTTATGTTATTTTTTCCTTTCCGATCCGAAGAGGTTGACTTAATGCATGATGACTCCCATGTACTTAAACTTAATCAACAAGAAGTTAATGAAATGGTAAACAGAAATAAACAGATTTTTGAACCAAATGCAGAATTGGTTGATTTAGTGATGAGAAATTGTATGAATGATTTAGAGCATAATCAAGACTCAAATGCACAACAAGATATATTTACTCAAAACATTAGATAAGATTTTATTCTTTATTACCATCTAGGGTACAGTATACATTTCTCCGTTATAATTTTGATGCTTTATCTTCACTGACTGATCATCTCTAACATAAATATTTTGACCCATTCAATTTTGTTTCCATCACAAATGAAGCTTAAAGAAATAAAATATCAGAAATAATATTTCGCTTTATCCAAGTGACTCTCCTAAAATAAACCTGAAAATTCGACCTTGTACCCAAGAGGGCATTCCAGACTTTAAAACGTTTATTCGTTATTTTTAAAAACACTAAGATGGAGAGTGGAACATCATTAAAGAACAAAGACCAGATTGTAGATTTTTTAAATAACTTCTTCCTATTTTAACTACGGTCAGTAGTTTACACAAACGTTTAAGGGTCTCGGTTTTACCATTAACTACACAGTATTTTGAGGCGAGATAATATCCCATTCACACGATCCTTTTCACAACTACAGCATTTTGAGCCGCTTACATAGGCTAGATAATACCCCATTCACACGATCCTTTTCCGGGTTCTTCAGGTATCATCGCCGGGAGAAGAGACGACATGTGAAATCTTACTCGAAACGTCGTGTCTTGTTTCAATTTGAGGAGGCTTTTTACGTTTCAACCAAATTTTCAGGTAGTTTTGATTGAAATGCACACTGTATAGCCATGAAAATTTATCAGCAGGTAAATACCTCTACTGGGAAATAATTATTATGTACTAGGTTAGCAACATATTTAAAGGTTGAATCAAAGACCAAAGGTCACTATAGTGGTATATTATGTATTTCATATAACTATTCTTATTACTTTAGAAAAAGAAGTTTATCCTGAATTCTACTCCTTATCGACAAAATAATTTCATCCAGGAGCCTTGTGAGTTGTAATAATTCATCAAGGTTTTCCTTCTTCCCTGGCTTTGTACAAGATGACAAAATTCCATTAATATCAAACGGAGCAGTGGTCGGATAAGTGTAAAGCTGATCCTAAAAGAGGAAAGGGTAAGTAAGTCAGGAGGTGGAAGTGGTTTGATGTCTGCTGTATCGTTTCTATGCATGAACTGATGAATACGCTAATGTTTTCAAATGTAATCGAAATTTGCAAAAGGTTCAAAATGTTGGTTTTCTTTCTTTTCTTTTTGGGATAAAATTTAAGATTAACTTTTTTCAATCTAATCGAGTTCTTGTTGGGATAATTTTTGTAAACCTAAAGCAACTTTATCTTGTCATGCAATTTAATCGATATATTTGTCAATAATGAAAAAATACAGCCATCTGATTGGTCGAGATGTCAATCTTAGAGTGTAATTAATCGTTAATTGCACTCCTGATTATATACACAAAATTGCACTCAACAATTCGATGTCTTCTGTATCCTCACCAACTCGCTACCCTTCTGAATAACCTCTTGTTTAAATGACTAAAATTCATACTTCCATCACCACATGAAATCATTATATTTTACCTCGATTTTTTGTATCATTCTCTTCTTCATTTCTATCTCAACAAAGGCTCTGCTCAACGGAGAAATCAAATCTCCAGTATTTCTTCTCCGTCGCGAAAACTGATGAACTTTTCTTTTCTTCTTTGAAGAATTTACGTACGTACGTACGGTCTTTTCAAACCACTCGAAAATTTGAGCAACGATATGTAATGTTCTACCATAATTGTTTTCATTCTAAGAATAAATTGGTAAAAACAATCTAAGCGCCTTTTCGTATGCATATCTAGTCCGCTGGGCTGGAAATATTATTAAAAACGGCACTTGTAATTCACCATTTTAACACTAGTAAAAATGTCAAAGATTTTACACCAAAACCGATCCAGACCTTTTGATTAAAGCGTTTAGGTATAACCTTGTGAAAACTATCAATGCAACACATAATGAATTTTAAATAAAACATTAACGGCAACACATTTTCCGATGAATAATAAAAGTTAATCTTGCATAGCTAAAGAGATAATTGTATCGACTTTAGTGTAACGAATTCATAATGACAGAATTTTGCGTCGAGGTGTATTTATGATGAAAAGACTCAAAAGTGACCGTATAGAACATAGTTAAAACATCCAGATCCATTCAACGCGGTTTAGTTGCTTATTTGGCGTTTATAATTTAAATTATTATGTATTATCTCTGGTAAAGCTATCGTCCGGCAAGAGAAAAATCCTACTCACAAATTGTAGACTTGTAACTATATAAAAGAAAAGAGAATGTTGTTGAACTATGAGCTAGCGCGGAAACTGTAAATATAAAGAATAAATTCTTACCAACAACTGTAAAATTATGGTTGAATTCCGAAACCTTTGAAAGGTGCCATTACATCTTGCATTTTTATTCTTAAATTAAATTGTAAGTCGTGTTCAAGACACCAAAATACTAAATCATTTTTAAGTAAAGTCACAAAGTTTGAGGTACACTTTCAACTTTATACAAATGTTTATTAAATTCAAAGAAAATCATAGTTAATAACAAAGACTAGCTGGAAGGTCCAGCGGCGCATGCCTCCGCCTAAGAAATGATATGAAGAAAAGAGTTCAGGAAAGGGAAAATTATTCAAATCACCTCTGAATTTTCGTAAAGGAATTTCTTAAGGTCTTGTCCATTTTGAAGCTCGAGTTCTTTTTCCAGCTTTTTCAATGCAACTCTGCCCTTGTTTTCATTGATTTCCATTCTTTCTATAGCGATTGTCGCTGTTTTGTAGATTTCAATCATCTGACGAATATTGTTCAGTTCCAACAACCACTTTGTTTTCACCGCATCATTACTTTTACACGAAGAAGGCAAAGAGGTTACCACATTGCCAACGTAGTTTAAAGGATTTTGTATTTGACTTTGTTTAGCGTGATTTCCACATAACCATTTATTCTTCAAATACTGTATATTAAGAAAATATATGTTGTCATACATGATCAATTATTCCAACGATCTTAAAGTACAGAATTTCCAATATCTTGATGATGTCTTAAACTGACATTTTGGTATGTGTTTTGGGCAAGTGATCCCAAAAAAGCGTAGTACTATAGTTTAATTTAATTTTCCCCATATTTATGGGCCAGATAGTATCGGTTTTTTTGGGGGAAAAAACCATACGAAGGCGACATTCATTTTGCTGACTTATCTTTTCATCGTGATGCATGACAATTTCAATTACCAAAACTATTCAATTCAATTGAGTTTAGCATATGTTCCGTTTAATAAAAGAAAACGCCGCGACTACTGTTTACTTACATGTCTGTGTAGTCTCACTAGTCCCATCCAATTGTTTAAGGAACTAATGTAATAATTTTTCTGTTGAGACTGAAGAGTTCGAAATGTATTTTTCGTTTCATGTTCTTGGACGAACTTCATCAGTTCTTGTGTAAAAGACTGGTAATTGAGTTCTCTCTAAAATAATAATATAACAAGAAAAATCATGTAAAAGCCTTTTTGACAGATTTGACTTCATTTGATTTAACAGTAAATAAAGACAATGAAAAGTCGCTAAATGACCAAATAGTATTTTCAAGAACTAGTCACTTTGCAAGGTTTCAGTAAAAGCACACTAATTCACTGATTTAAATATTACGTAGAGTATTTTGAATTCGAAACTCAAACAAACCAGATCACAGACAAGCACACGAATTATAGCTTTTCCAGGCAAAAAATTTGATCAACTCAATGTAACTTACAGCCAGTTTTTGAAAATTGAAATCGTTTGGTGGAAGAATTTTATAACAAGCTTGCAGCGTTAAATTTCCTACCTGAAAAAACAATACACATTTCAATATTTACTATCTTACTTTAATTTACTATACTCTTACCTTTATTTTTTTTGTTAACGGAGATATATTATTTCATGAAAATTTCCCGTTCAATTCATTGTTTCCTCCCATTATTGCCAAAAAGCAAAAAGTTAGGACTTTTGTGTAATCAAAGAACCTTTTTTGTATTGTAGGTATTGCATTGTATTCAGAAACAAAGATAACGTAAGAAAAAATTTGTTTTTGAAAACTCATTTGAAAATAAAGCAAAAAGTAATTTGTGGAAACGCACCTCTCTATTTTGGATGTTGATCAGTATATCGTTCAAATATGTTATTTCTGTTCTGACTAATTTGAAGTCTTCTAATCTTTCATTGTAGCAATTGTATAATGGATTTGCTGATAGTAGGTGCATGGCAATGGTATCTGTGGTGAGATAGATGATAGCTGTGAAAATAAAATAATGGTATTAGAAGGTTGATTAAACTTGGGCGTTTTTACTTCAAACATTTACCACTACCATTTTTATTACTGACCCCTGTTTTGATTTCGACATAAATACCTATATTTATATTATCTAATATACTATATTTCCACTTTGTTTTCACCGCATCATTACTTTAAAACCAAGAACATTTTTTGGATAAGAGAATCCCATTTTGATTGTAATGTAAATTTATGCAGTCAGTTGAAATACATCAGTTTCCCTTCTTCATTGCCCAGTGTCACATCACCATCAATGTCAAGGATTCAAAATTCATACCTGTTGTTAAAAAATAAAGCTGTTTCATTTTCTTAGATTCTTTTCCTTTTGTGTTTGTTTACTTGTGCAAGACCTTTTCCTTGTTGGTTGCTCATTGGCATCCGTCCCTTATTTATAGCAAAGAGTATGTACTATACCGTGTCATTAAGAATTTCCCATTTCCACTTTTTGCCTCGAAATTGACCCATTTTTTACCTTGATTAACCAAGTACCTTCTCTGAATTTACATCGAAAAGTGCATAAATTACTTTTTCTTTCCTTCATCCTCATTTATGTTTTTTCTTTATCAACGAATACTTCCTCACCTCAACCGATCAATCGCAGTTTGTAGATAACTAGTTACTATGGTCTACGTCTTCTATTTTTTACATCAAATAACATAAAGGACTCGGTTCAAGGTTGGTATTGTAACTTAGTACGTCATTTTATTCTGGTAAACTTCGAAGAAAACGGGCAAAATGAAAAACTTTGAGTAAATTTAGAAAAGCTGACAAACGTTTTTGTCAGATCTATTTGGGGGACATGAATGTCAGGACAACATTCCTTTCTCATAATTGAAATTTCTCAATCATTCTTGGTGGATTTGTAATGTTCATCGTAAATAACCTTGTGTGTTATTTGGACCGTATGTTTCCATGGGATCGTCACAAAACAAGTTAATTTCTTTCAATTTTTGCTTACTCGGTTGATACACAAGAAAGTCATCATAAACTATTTGGAATTTACCTAAGCACCGTACCTTGGGGATAGCTGGAGTTTTTCTCATTTGAATAAATTTAAAAAGACTACATTGAATGGAAAAACCTCTTGAATAAGAATGCGGAAAGTTTGACATGAGTTACATTGGTATGGAGCAACCTTAGTTACAATCATCCATATACTTCTAATTGTTTTACATTTCCCAATTGGACTCGGTAAACAATAGAAACAACATGGTGGGGCTCACGATTTTTCTTCTTTTCTTAATTAACATTAAATTGATTACTGCACATCGCTGATTTATGATATCTTTTTGATAATGATGTTACTGCTCATACCTTCTCGTGGTATCATGTCATAACAATTGTCACATACATTTGTATATGCAAAAGCCATCTCCAAAAATGAACAAATGTATACAGAAAAACAATACACCTTTTCGACGCAAAATTCTACCATTATGATGAATGCTACACCTAAAATCGATTCAGTTTCCTCTTTAGCTATGCAAGATTAACTTTTATTATTCATTGGAGAAATGTGCTGTCGTTTAATGTTCTATCTAAAATCATATTATGTGTTAATAGCGTTGATAGTTTTCCCAAGGTGGTACCTAAACTCATTAGTGAAAAGGTCTGAGATCGGTTTTGGTGTAAAATTTTTGATATTTTTTCTAGTATTGAAACGGTGCTTAGAATGTTTTCTTCAGCTTTAAGTCAAATGTTCGCACAAAACAGTTTAGGAAAAGTTTTTACAAAATATCTGGAAATTTAAAGTGAAATTTTTGAATTCATACATGATGAGGTTTATCCTTTGTAACTCTAAAAAATGTTTTTAGCGTCCGTCTTTCAAAGATAAATCATTTTAAAATTTCTTGATTAATCATCAATAAGGTCTTTAAATTTCAAATAATGCATATGATTGTACTAAAGATATCACACAAAACTGCCTGCCTGCCTGTTTGCTATAACATCTGACATAAAAGAGCTAACAAACAAATCAAAATTAAGCATAAATGATGAGCGTGTTTCAGAGGAGACTGGAGGAGTTTTGAGGAGGCGTGGTAACCTTGCTATTACTTCAAAGGAAGGAAAATATCGTGGTTCAGCGCAAACACGAATTTTTTGTATTTCGCGGGAAGAAACTTTCGCGGATATGACCGAAAGATAATTTTTTCAAGGAAGCAAATAGAAAACCTTTTAGGAATGTAAAGTCATTTTTAATTACACACATTTTTTAATTATGTACATAACATTACTGTAATTAATGGTAACCCGCATTAAGTATGATTGAGAAAAGCTACTGTAATGTGTTACTTCTGAGAAATTACCCTTTCTGCTGAAAGTGAAATAAAAGGTTTTTTGAAATACACTAATCACCAACTCGGATGGAGGGAATGTTTCAGTATTTAATTACTTCGAGTTTTTTTTTGTTTTAGAGACTGAGAAAAAAAGTAGAAATCCGTTATTACTTCAGGGTTCTTCTTTGATTATTGGAATTTTCCCCAATTTTAATTCCCTGTCAGGATATAAATTTTCTTAAGGTCCACATGGAATTCCATTAAAGCATTTAGAAATTCCTAATTCTTTGAAATTTCTTTGAAAATCCGTTAAAAAAGGCTTCACTTCTTAGAATTGTTCCATATTTTCCATGAAGTTTTTATTCCTGAGCAATTTCCAAAGAATTTTCTTTTTATTATTTCGAAACCGCTGGAATTTTCAATCTAATCAACAAGGAAAATTCAAGCAGGGCGATTGGTGAAATTTAGAATTCATATGTCTTATTTGATACATTGTAACGCAAAAAGGAAATTAGAAGCCAGAAAAATTACACTTTTCCCATTGTCAGCTTTTAAAATTCTCCTGTTGTAACGCTACTGTGAATCAATAAAGTGATAGAAAGATTCTTGGAAAATTATCACAAACGAAATTTCTTTATGGTTATTTATGTACTTATATCAACCGATTAACCACTTTTCAATAGCGAATTCTCAAGTTACGCAAAATTGATGAAAAATTAGTACTTCCCGGTCCTGATGATTCTTTCACATAAAACAGCAAAAAAAATTACAGCATTTGGGAACTACGATTACGAAATTATTAATAACGGATCTCGAAATAAGACTTAGCTTTGAAAAAATGAACAGATTTCGAATTATTTCTTTCGGATTTTTTAGAAATACGAGAAAGAAAAGGCTTTAATGAGCCCTTCTAAACCTTTCAAAGGAGTCATTAAATCCACCAACCTCATTCCCAGGGCTTTTCTCCGCTTTTTAATTTTTTGACGACGCGGGAGATGGCCCTGGACCACTCTGGCCGGTTCTGCGTCGTGATTGGCTTAAAGAAATCTCTTAATCTACGCAAATATAATATGTTTCCAGTTTTTTTATTGAAATAACGTAACAAAAGTTATTTGATGTTGATAAAAAAGATATTTTATATGTTAATGCAAGAAAATCAAAAGCATGCGTTTTTAATATGAGCTACCAAACTTTAACAAAAGGCTATTCATAATCATTAATAGACCTTTGGGAAAACGATGAGGAATGTAATAATAATATGTGTTAAGTATAAAATCAACAGCACCCTCTTACACATGGTTTTTTATTTAATAAACTGTAACACTTAAAGAAAAGAGCTTTTATTTTTGAGGAGAAACTTTGGAATAATCATAATACGTAAGAATTTCGCATAATTAAAATCTGCTCGATTTGAGCAGATTTTTGACAGAGTGTGCCAGGGCCATATTCCGCGTCGTCAAAAAAATAATAAAGTGGATAAAAGCCCTGGGAACGAGGTTGCATTACCATACAATTTTCCTGGGTTACAAGAAAGGGATGTTGAAAATATATTAAAGATCTTGTCAAAAAGAACTAAGTTCCAAATCAATTTAAAATTTGAAACTTCCGAAACTAACTTAATTCAATTTTTCTTTAGACTTTTTTTGAAAATTTAACCTTTTTTTTGAAAATTTAGACTTTTTTTGCAAATTTAGACTTTTTTTTGCAAATTTAGACTTTTCTTGAAAATTTAGACTTTTCTTGAAAACTTTGAAATTTTAGAAGTTCCTCATGATTTCCTTGAGGAAGAAATTCAGGTCGGGATAACTAGACTGGATTTGATGCAGAGGCCCTAACAGCAAGCTTTTTGGGCCGACAAGCATAGGCTAGCTATAGGCCGAGTCTGTCTTTCTTGAAAAAAGCGGCAGGGTACTTTCAGAGATTGGATTTAGTCTCTTCCCTCAAATAGGTTGTAAATCCACGCAATTTCAAGTTTACCAATGGTTACAATTAATAATAATAATAATAATAATAATAATAATAATAATAATAATAATAATAAGATAATAATCTATTATTTGGATATCCATATGGTACAATGGTTCTTCATCCTATGCTATATATAAGTATATACAAAAAAAAATGAACACTTACAAGCTATAAAAGTGTAATCTCGGTGGTTAAAGACCATAGTAACCTTTCTCTAACCTCAAACTTTTATAAAACATCTTTCTTTTGTTGATTATTTCATTAAAGTTTGTCATTCACCCCAATTCTCTTTAGACACGGTTTGAAACTACTTGGATCTCGTTCCCAGGGCTTTTCTTCGCTTTGAACGCTTGAAAAAGGCATAGCGACGTTATAATCAGTATGTTACGGATAATTTTATTCTTATACATTAGCAACCATCGCAATGAAAAATAAAGTAAAAAACCTACTGAGTCTGATTAAGTATCTTGATGTAACACAACCGAATAAATTCTGCATAGTTCCTTTGTCATGTAGATTTTCGACCGTTTCTAATGAAGATTACTTTTTAAAACATTTCATAAACCATTAAGCGGAAGTTAGTAAGTAGCAAATGGTTAAAATTCGACGATTTAAATATAAATCACAACTGGTGTATTTAAATATTGTTTGTGGTTTTTACCGATAAGGTTATAAGGAAAATTGTACCTACGTTATCGCTAACACGGTATTTTGTAAATAAGACTTTTCATTTTTAGGTAAAATCAAATATTTTTGAATGAAACCAAAACCTTAAATCAGCTACCGTAAATGATCGATTAAGCCCCCACTCCCGAATAACCCCCCTCCCGAATAAGCCCCCTCCCCCAAAACTCATTATGACAAATAAGCCCCAACTCCCGAATAAGCCCCCATGGGGGTTTATTCGAATTCACAGTAATTTCAATATAG
>JAYRBV010082888.1:0-15795 GCA_036023255.1 Mitrocomella polydiademata
GACCATGCTACGGCCCTGACTTTTGGAAACTATGGGTCTCCCAGAGGTTTTAATTTCAGGTAGACAATGAACTTACACTTCCAATTAAATATTTTTCAGTGTTTTACGACTTTCTTTGTATACAAATTCAGAAGTCAGTATTTTTTCGTTTATAAACCTTTCTTAGTCTTTCTTTTTGTTATCACTTTTTGACACCTTTCTTTTTGTTATCTCACAAAAAAATGCAACAGCCTTTGAAATTGTCCTGGATTTTTTTCTTTTTTTCCTTGAAATGTCCTGGAATTTTTTTTGAAAATTGTGTTGGACACCCTGAATAGTTTAGTCATTGAAATTTGCCTCAGCACTTGCCAAAAACCTTGGCATTAGTCGAGGGAAATAAGGGATTTTCCCTATTTGTCTTGGCAATAAAATTGCCGTTGTATATTAAGTTATATTCAATGACTGGCAACGTTCTTACTAAAACATGGAACGAGCAGTAACCACCCGTAACCAGCAGTAACTACGAAGTAACCAGCAGTAACCAGCAGTAAAAAGTTAAAATGTTTTTAAGTAACGACCAGAAAAATTAAAGTCTTGTAAAGTTTTGGACTTAAAAATCTATTAAAATTCACTTTAAGTCCCAGTAACTAAAAGTGCTCTAAATTCATTGAAAATTTGCACACTGATAAAATTAATTATGTTGAATACGAAAAAAATAGTTAAAATTAAAATTTTTGCCACCTGCTGATATTATCCTTAATCTAGTCCCGAAATACAAAAGTGCTTTAAATTTACTTAAAATTTGCATACCGACAAAATCCAATGTGCTGAATTCAATAATAATAATTAAATTCTCTAATTTTGATACCTGTCACCTGTTTGGCCCAAATTAGTCTCATATAATAAAAGTGCTAGTATTTTGCTGAAAATTTACCATATTTACCATACCATAAACGATTTGCATTATCTTTCAACTTGAACAAAACCTATAACCAATCATTCAATAACAAAAAGAAATATATATTTTTAGCAATTTTTAACCACTTCGGGTCAATGTACAAATGATCAACACTTTTAGCTTTTGGAACTTATTTGAGAATAAGATCAACAGGTGGCAAAATTTAGAAATTTGACTATCATTTTTGTATTCAACGTCATTAACTTTGTCAGTGTACAAAAATTCAACAAGCACTTTAGTATTTTGGGATTAATTTGGGCCAAACAGGTGGCAGGTGTCAAAATTAGAGAATTTAATTCTTACTATTGAATTTAGCACGTTTGACTATGTCAGCATACAAATTTTCAGTAAATTTAAAGCACTTTTGTATTTTGGGACTTAAAGTGAATTTTAATAGATTTTAAGTCTAAAACTTTACAAGACTTTAATTTTTCTGGTCGTTACTTAAACATTTTAACTTTTTACTGCTGGTTACTGCTGGTTACTTGGTAATTACTGCTGGTTACGGGTGGTTACTGCTGGTTACGGCTCGTTACTGCTCGTTCTATGTTTTAGTAAGAACGGACTGACAATTCACCCAGATATCAGTCATGAAAAAATCTTTGGCCAACCTTAGAGACTATTTATATTTATTTGCTGTCAGTGAACTGTTTGAATGAACAGTTTTTCTTAAAAATTTCTAATGGGGGATTGTATAGGGTTTTTTAAAACTGCTACCTTTTTTTTAGATTTTGAAAACAGAATGGAGGAAGATATGGAAGAAGTTGACTGGGATTTTTTCAACAACTTACCTGAAGAAATCATTTTGAAGATTTTATCCTATCTTTCCCCTTACACAGATACAAAAAATGCAAAGCTTGTGAATAGGCGTTGGAATAGACTGATATCTTCTATTTGTCGGCACAATGATCGAGTATTTTTGGAGGCAGTGAAAAGTTCTAATATAATGTGGCAAATTCATAAACTCCGTTCATATGATATAACAGATACTTTAGTGCCAGGTATTCCAAAAAAAGATGCTTTTCGAACAAGAGTGAAAAGACAAAATAATAATGTTCCCTGCCCAAGGTTTTCACATGCAGCTGTTATAATGGGTCAGTTTTTATATGTATTTGGTGGCTCTAGCTCAGAATCTACAACTGGGTCCACATACAATGATATATTTAGACTTGACTTATCAAATCGATCTTGGGAGAGGATCCATACTGAAGGTTTATTACCGGCACCGAGAGAATGTTGTACTTTTGTTGGTCACAAGAAATTTGTCAACAAAGCATCTACTTCAAAACAACTATTTCAAGAACTAATAATAATGTACGGAGGCTGGTGTCAGCCACCTATAGATAATCGTATTCGAGTTGGGGCAAGATTTTTTGAAGATACACAGATTTTCCATGTGAATGGTTTGAGATGGGAACGTGTTAGTGAAAAGATTAGCCCACCCCCTGCCCGGGCAGGTCACAGTGCTTCAATTATAGGAAATAAGATGGTGATATTTGGTGGTTCACAAAGGAGTAACAGGTTAGTTTTGTTTTTAAAATGAATCTATCATAAACTTATTACGTTATTGATAACTGGATTGATAGTTTGTTTTTTTGACAATTCATTCAATCCAGTAGAACATCTTGGTCGAATATAATCAACAGACCTTCTAAAGAAAAGTGAGTCTGACTACCAGACACTGACCCTTTGAAATCAACCATGAAAATATTGACAATTTTGTATAAAAACCTACCCTGTTCATGAGAACCGGACTCTGCCCTTTTGTTTTAGAATTTGGCCTGACAAATAATCATGAGGCTTCTAGTAATATTTTTTATTATTAATGAATTAAAAAATACTAGTAAAATAAAAACAAAAGTGGACTTGAATACAGTATTATTTCTTTAGTTTTCAGTTTTGTGATGTTTTGTTCTTTTTAGACTGAATGATGTTTGGGTGTTTGACATAGAAACCATGGTATGGAAATATCAGTATGTGCGTGGTACAAAACCAAGAGAAAGATTTGGTCATTCTCAAGTAAATAATTATTTTATTTTACAGGGTTGCAAATTTTTGGGGTTTTAAAGGGGGGGGGGGGGGGGCTTTTGGACAATGAAATGAAAATTTACAGGTTTTTTCTTGCATTATATTCTCAATGATTAATTTGGAATGGAAATTGTTTCTCACTGTAATACAAATGTATAGATATACTGTACATATAAAGAATAAACTTTTCTTCATTTCTAGTTTACTTTAAATGACAAGGCTATCATTGTTCTCGGAGGATGTGGTGGTCCAAATGAGGTAGGGAAAATTTTAATTGTCTAGGAAAATACTCATCATGTTAGTGATAGATATTTGTACCAGTAATGATTATGGCTTTGAGGGTAATTTGGTATTAATAGGCACAATATTTATTTTTGAACGGTTCAAAATAGCTCGAACGCAGTGAGGGCTATTTGAAGAGTTCAAAAATTAATCGAGGGGCTATTAACCTAAAATTACTCGAAAAAGGCATGTCATTACTGGTTAATTATATGGTAACTAGCTGGGGAAAAAAAAATAGTTGGGGAAAAAAATTTTGGCCAAAAGAAATTTCAATTTTTTTTCTTTTAGTTTCACAAAAAAAATATTTCGAAATTTTTTATTTTTTTGGAATGCAGGGTAATTACATTGGAATGCAGGTCAATTACAAATCCAGCGGGCAATTACATATTAATATCCCGTACCATATAATTAAGGTGTTAGTTATAATAGGTGTTATAATTAATGATAAGTACTGTTTGTTTAGAGAGTTGAAACTGTTTTGTGATTTTAATATAATATATGATACTGTATCTGAAGACTCAATGTATACAAGCACAAATCGAGGCTGCTTGAAAACTCTCTGAAAATAGGTTTGTTGTGTCTGAGGGAAAACATTATGCGAGAAACAGAAGTTTCAAGATTTCAAGTTTTTAGTTTAGGTACACCATATGTGGCAAAAAACTACCTAAGAAATGAACCTCAAAATTCATTTTATATGACTTGAAAATGGTCAATTAAAATCTTAAAGTGGTTTGTTACAACCAAAAGGAAGTAGTGTTTCGAGGTGGTAGTATAGGTTTCCACAGTTTTTTTATTTCTATAGACAACATTCATAAGCAGGCCTGAATGTGACAATGCAAAAATATATTTTAAGTTTCTTTTTATTTCATGAATATTCAATGTGCTGAAATGTGCAAAATTAGGCTAGTAAAGCCATAAGTTCAAGACAAGATCCAGAAAAGTTGCTTTGTATACTACGTATACGTACTAACCATACTACGTTCAAATCTTAAAAAACCCACAAAAAAACCTTGGGTTTATTTAATGTTATTGATCTTTACAGTAAAAATTAGAAAAGTATAAAGTTATTTAGAAAGACAAGATTACTTTTAAAATCTAAACCTTACTAGGATTTGTTAAAGTAACTACTTCAGCTCAGGATGTTTCTCAACATGTTAAATCTAAATACAGTCTTACTTTACAGTATTTCTTTTTAATTTTTAATTTCGTTTTCATTTGTACTGTCTAAACTTGTATAAAATCACTTCTAGCCAAATATGTTTGTGTTCTTACTAGTGTTTCGTTTTACCTGTTATTCTTGTTTCTTATAAAAACGTCTCTTTTTAAAAAAAACACATGTTCTGTGTCTGCGTAACCGACATACTTCACTTTGCTTCGGTTAGCTGCATCGTGTACATAGACAAGGTAAGGAGAAATTATCCTCAATAATGGGAAATTTTATTATGGCATCGCTAAGCATACGACCAATACAGTGCAACCATAATAAACAGTTTTTCTCTGAAACCAAAAATAGAACAGTGATGTTAAGAGGCTGTTCTCTTTGATATTGATTCTACTGAAATGATTATATGGTACAAGAGTAATAGGATGTCAATTTGTGTGGATGATATTTAGATGTTGTTCATATATTCAGAGGTTTTAAGGCACTTGCCACACTGTTTTCTTTTGTCTCAAAAATATCTTTTTTTCCATTTCAGTTCTTTCAATTTTGCTAGATTTCTTTCCTCTTATTTATATCAAGAAAGTAGACCTCAATTTGATAAGACCATAGAATTTCGCTTGTACCCAAATGTTTGTGGGTTGATAAGAAAGAAGTTTGGTTTCTGTTAATGTTTTTAGGTACCTATCTATGGAATGATCAAGAACTGTAGAAAAATTAGTTTGTGGGGAATTGCATATATATTATGGATAACACATCTTCGTGATGAAGTGATAAGAATAATCATAGTACATATTTTCACATAAAAAATGAGTACATATAATACTCAGGATAAGAATTACTCTCTTCCTGACTCTTTTAATAAGTGTTTGAAACAAAGAGTTGAAGATTTTCAATTCATAAAAAAATCAAACAAAAAGTTGATCAATCCTGTAGCGGGAATTATCTTTTGCATGTTCTTATAATACTCATTTATATGTATATATATTTATTTTCTATTTTCTTTTAATGTTTCATTTCTTTTCTGATTTTTAATTCTTCTTAGTTTTGGAAAGCAAAGTCACTACTAGTACTATCGCGTCTCTGACTTGACATAATGTGATGTCACGATAAGGAATAATGTCACTCATGAATATCATGCTGAATATTGATTAGTGTAGTATCTTTTGCATATTTCAAGTGCGTCTTGGCATTCTTGACGCAATAATTTTTATGCTTGCACCTTTCTTTAATTATATAGAAAAGTGTTTTGTAATCTCAGTCTGTACTTTACAAATCGAACTACGTTGAGTAACGCTAAACCAATTAGATTAATAAGCGAAGTATCCGAAGTATTGTGTAGATGGGTACTAGCTTTTTTTGATAACTTGTGACTATAAATGAAAAAAACTCGAAAACTGATTGCCGGTTGAAACTAACTTACATAGCTAGATATTTTTAGTCTTTTTTTTATGAGTAATTTGTCAACTTAAGGAAAGCCCCCGCGCAAGGTTATGGTTGTGTTGGTATATAAAAAAACGTCGAAATGTTGATTGATAATGAAACTGCAGAAACGACTACAAATCATCCATTTAATTGTTCTGTATAATTTCATTTCACATTGTCTGTTTGACTGTATAAATTGGCATTATTTCCGTGTTTTCTTTGGTAGAAGCATTTTTAACCCTTAACCCTTGACAACGATAACATCGTTTACTTATGTCTAGACACGTGAAAAGTGGTACTTTAAGCTCTGAAATTTACCTCCTTCTTGACCTCCTTATTCTTTAGGATTCTAGTCATTTTTAAGGTTACTTCCTAATTCACCTATTCAATATGGTATTAGCTAGTTTTTATTCTTCCTAAATTAAATGTCCCTGTCGTACAAACATGTTTAAAAGTAAAAAGGTCATACTACAAATAACCTTGGACAACAACGGATAGAGGCGTCCGTATTATTTGTTTTCTGTAGACTTTGATAAAGTATCACCCCTCATGGCATTCGTTTTATACGATCATGTTAGTGTAAGATGCATGTTTTCTTGCAAAAGAAACCACACGCTGTGTAATTTTCGCTGTTTCTCTCTCTCTTGTGTTTGCAAATAAAGATTAGTAGTTGAGTACTTGACATCATCAATATTTTTAAATAATACAACTTTCATGCAAGTTCTTGAAAATCTTAAAAAATCTTTTAGTATAAACTACCACACATTACGGTGTTAGTATTTAAATATTGTACGCATGGGAAAAATATGTAAATAAGGGATTTAATTTGATACCGATATTTTTATTGATTTGAGTTGATTTTTGTAGGATAGGATATTTCTTTACGAAATAATCTTTCTCCAAAGAATCAAAAGTGAAAGTGAAATTACTGTATTTCCTCCTTTTTTGACCACTCATCTTGAATTCTAACTTGAATTTTACCCGTGTACCAGCGTGTTGGATCGAATCTATTAGAAACGTTGATTTTAAAAAGCTGAATTGTCCTTGAGACTGAGCATTAAGCAAAGCAACAAGAAAGTTGACAATAATTGTGGACCTGACCATTCTTTATGCATTTCAAATGACAGTTAATTGGTCTCTATTATCCAGTCTTCCGCTTCTATTACTTTAAATCTTTGATCGGATAAGCTTCGGTGTTGGCAATGTATTTTCGTTGACCCCGTGATGGAGGGTGGGGTTCAATGAAATTGCTTACTTTCTATAGTATAAAGTAAATCCATCCTACAGCTTTTTTATCATGTGTGTTTTCTGGGCGTGTTCATATAAGACTTGTGGCTGACTTTTTATTAGTAAACAAGAAATTTTTGTTTGTTTTGTTTTATGTGTTGTGGGGAGTAGATGTCAGGTAGTATAGAAAAGAAGCTGGGTCAATGATTCAATCTTATCTACTGTATAGCTCGTTTTTGCAGTACTATGTTCTAGGTAACCCAGGGTCTTTAGGCAACCTTTTGGTACTTTGTAGAAGGCTGCACTCTGTCTGTCTCATTTTTCATGATTATTATGTTTTGTTACTTTCGTACACAGAATCTTCAAGTTGTTTATCCATTTACTCGACGATCTAATGACCCTCTTTTTGATTATATTCGGCCGTGTACCAACTTTTAATTTGGATCCCCACCAATTTATCAATCTTAACATATGTTGTTGTTTGTTATCTACAGTAATCGGTCATATGATATCATGTTTGGCAGCTGCTAATACCTGTTCATATATTTATTTATTTATTTTTTTGTTTACAATTGCGTGACTTTTTACCTGCACAACGGGTGGTTTCGTACATCATCTCCTCGCTGCACTGCCAAACAAGATCAGAAAGTCCTTTCCGTCATCGCGAATACAACTTGTGCTTTATAAAAAGATCGCTGATACCATCTTTATACCTTCTGTATTGACTCTATGTCGTCATCTTAATTGACACTTGTCAGTTCATTTTCTATGAGTCAACATGACATTTAAAAGACGTTTGATTGAATATATATATTAGCCAGTATAGATAGATTTGAGATAATGAGAGATTGGTGACTTGGCAATTAAAACTAAAGAAATGCTGGCCAGATTGGACGTTAATTTTCTTACACGTTCGAAACGAGCGCCACCTTCCCGCCACGGTTACAAACTTTCCAATCTCTTGGTTAGCCTCAATAGACTTTATCTTCAAAATTCAGTAAATAGGGCTTTGACTTTATGGGAAGATGTTTGGTTTTTTGTGATGGAGATTTGCACAAGATGTCTCATAAATGAGTTTGGTTAAGAAGAGAAATTGAAAAATTCAAACGAGAGAGATTCCTTTACTTCGGAGCTTTTCCACATAAAGATTGAGGATGGCTTCTTTATATGATCATACACAGGTTGGCCACAGCTACTCCTGGAAGCTCCTGGAATTGAATTACCTCCTGACTTCTTCATATGATCATACACTGTGTCACCTTAGTTTAATTTCAATTTAGTTAAAGTATTTATATATCCAATTGAGTTAATCTATTAGTTAATCATGTTATTTCCTTATCAACTTCAAGTGGAATTCAGTATGAGCCTGTAGTCTCCTCCAATTAACAAAGTTCATTATAATGATTCCGCTGCCCTTTGTTTTTGTATAAGGTCAATTTCATCTAATCTACTTTCTAGATATATTTGCTTGATAAATAAGACAAACATAGTTGATGCCAACTATACATGTTTTATCTTCTCACTCATTCATCGACTTGAGGAGGGCCACTTGTAGAAGAGAGAGATATAGAGATATTCGGACTTATGGAAGAATTGATTCGCCTTTGGATTTTCGCGAATTTGCTTTCGTCGTGTGTACAATTGAAGCTTTGTGGAAGAGGCACAACCTCTTTTGGGAATCGTTGCACATCGTGTGACATAGGATATTACAAGGCTGAGATATCTTTCGAACCTTGCCGAAAATGTGGAGATTCGTCACTGAGTAACACCAACAGAACTCATTGTCATTGTCTCAAAGCACATTACCGAAGAAGACAAAATACTCAGAACTCATCTGCTCACTGTTACATCGTAAAAGCACAAAACCTCCATCTCACAAACATTACACTCTCCTCCGTCCATGTCAAATGGGATGCGATTCCGGTTGATCTAGAGATTCGAGATGTACGCTATATAGTGCGATGTAGCGGACCCTCTCAGGAATTCTACGAAATCACTGGTAGAAATTTTGTTGAACTCACTAACTTGGCAGCAAATACAAAATACTCAATAACTGTAACTACGCAACATCGTTCTTTTAAGAATATGAGAATTTCATTTTCGACAAGTAAAACGTTTAGCACCAAAGGTAGTGGTACGGTGATGAGCAACAAGGAGGAGGAGAGCGACACTAGTTCCACCATTGCCTCTAGGGTGGAGAAGTATAATAAAACAACAATGAAACGTTTCCTCGCCAATTTCATCCCACCCTTGCTGGCGTTGACACTAATTTTCTTCATGGCGATTCGAATCTACAGATCAAGGAGTCGACGTAGGGCGTCAATAAAGAAATATCACATTATCAAAGAACAAACAAATGGTAGGCGGGATGCCGATAATTTCGTTCGGCAAATAGTTCGCATGAATATACAGTAGAATATGGTCGATGAGTACAAGATTAAAATTCTTCCTTGTTGCCCGCATTATAACGTTGTTTTAACGTTAACTTTACGTTAGATCTGCCTACAAATAACGTCCTATGATTGTAAGGTTAACTTGAACCCAAGTGCGCAAAGTTGTTCAATAACTCGTTGTACGTAAAGAAAAATGTTTTGATTGAAACGGCATGTGTACATTGGTAGTCTGCGGAACTTGCGTGTTCCACCGCTCCGATGGTCTGTTGGCTTGGTGCTACTTCAATTCTAGCTACTTGAAAATCAAGATTTTTAAAAACACATATTACGTATAGAATTGACGGACAAGGGCATATAGTTGCCCTCCCACAATTTTACAGGATAGAAACGGCTAAGAAGCGTTGAAACTTTAAAAACACTTTCAGTTTCTCAGTCTTCTTCTGAACACAGTTCTACAAAAATAAGTGCCTTTTCAATAGAAATATTTTCTTTGTACAGTGAGTGACGTTTTACCGACTTTACCAGTTGACTCTATAGTATTCTTTGTTTACGTTAGGCAACGACACTTTCTTTGGTAAGGTATGACTAGAAACCATACGTAGAACACTGAACAGTAAGACGACATCTATAAAACCGAACAATGACGAGGTAAAAATATGACCAATGATGCTTGTATTTTTTTCGACCCTTATCCGACCCTTATCCAACCCTTATCCAACCCTTATCCGACCCTTATTCAACCCATTTTTCCGACCCTTATCCAACCCTAACCCCAATAGTCAGTACGATTGAGTGGGTTGATTTTCGCGTAGATTTGAATTTGCGAATAGCGCATTTTTTTGAAAGATTTTGCGCAGATTAATTCGGAATACCTAGTCTTATCTAGAGAGATTAATCAATAAAATTAATTTCGCGTGGATTTAATTTCACGCGTAATTTAATCTACACGAAAGTTTATTCACTTAGTAGACCCCTGAATCTCTTCATTTGTTATCTGCCTATGGTATCAATACTTTCTCGAAAGCCATTTAGTTTGAATTTCAAACTCGGTGGATATCAGTTAAAACACCAGTTAAATATATCGGCAGTGGACATTACTTTTCCTGGATTCCCATACCCATTCCAACAATGCCACTATCATTTGTTTTTCATAGAAGGTCGGTTTTACTTAAAAATTATAAAATCTCAAATGTATTATGATTTCTGTAGATAATAATAAATGTGTTCCAATGTTTTTTAGCTAACCAGGGATATATGTTCTAATATGTTCGGAAATTTTTGGCAAGAAAGTTTTTTGGCGAAATGTGGTGAAACTTTCTTGCCGAAAATTTCATCCATTAAGACACTATCCTAAGAGTTTCCGTATGTTCGTGTATGAAACACCAATATGATTCTTGTAAAGATAAGAGGCAAAATTAAAAAATTCCTGATAACACATCCAGCATTTATGTTCCTCAAAATAGCTCTACGAAGAAGGGATTGTTACGCAAAAATGTCCTCAAGTCGGCCCTGAGTCTCGTTTAGAAACTGTTACAAAATTATTTTATAAACGAACTCCACTGTGCAATCGCATACCCTATTCACATGTAGAAATGATTTGTTCATCCTTGCATTCTGTTTGATTTGTTCTCTGGATTTATTTAATAAAAACTAAAGACATTTTCATGACAACTATTTCCTCGTTAAATTCATGAGTGCTGTCGGGTCAAAGTCAACATATATTGGAAACAAAGTGGACTATTCTAGTAAAGGTTAAGGTGGCGTTTATATGAATGCTCCAAATTAAGTAAAATTTATAATTTGGTGTGTACAGGAGCACGTTTTATTATGTTTACGCAATTAAACTAAGTTCGGCTGTTAATTCTGTCTTTTTCATCAAAATATAATTTCAATATGGCTGTAAAAAAAGGTCATGTTTTACATTTTTCCCGTGCGAAATACGAAAATGCTATCGCATATAAACAGTTTGGTCGGAGTATTTTCAATTCGACCTTGTGCATGCACATGAAGTTTAAAGAAATCTTACGAAAATTTGATTATTTCTGGACGGCTTGACGTATAGCCTTAAAAAATTGAAAGAAAGTGTAATAATTATTCGATTGACATCTTTATTCGTCGTCATTTGATGACGTCATCATGTTCTGTTTTTGTAATCTTTAAAATTCTGATGAAAAATAAGAATTATATATGGACTAGTTGTACAATTGAAATGAAAAATTCGAAAATTCAAGCAAATTCAAGGTCTGTAAACTATGTGTGCGATCTTTTTTGCTCATAATAATGAAGTTCTCCAAAGGAAGGGTTAATGCCCCCATTAGTGCAACGTTTCAAGATAATTCCATTTTCAGATTGATTTCCAGATTGTTAAAAAATGCTGGTCTGTAGAATAATAGACAACCATTCAATTATAAAAAAAATGGTACCAATCATCATCATTAACCTTTCTGATTGGTGAAAATTATATCTACAATGTAGTACCTACTTTAGGGCCAGAAACTTTGGCAAATACTCGAATTAATCCATGAAGGCGGCGGTTTTTGAACATATAATAGAAAAATGTACTCGCATATTGTTTCGTTTCGTTCGTGGAAAGACGAAAGTTTCTGGATTTAAAAAATACTTTCCCGCTCCTCGATCAAAATGCGATTAAACTTATTTTTGTGCTTTCTTGTTCAGTTGTTCGCTGATGCTTGGGTTCTTGATGTCGACAAGTGGATATGGGTGCAAATCAAAATTGATGGCGGTATTTATGAACCGCCCGATCTATGGTGCCACGCCTCTGTATTGATAGATCAAGATTTGGTCGTATTCAGTGAAGAAAAGAAATGTCCTTATTGTCGCTGTCCCATACAAAATTATCATATACCTGACGTTAAACCAGATGGTAAGTGAGGCCTGAAAAGTTATTTATGCATAATAATATTTTAATCAATAAATAATTTTGATATTTTAGAGCCAGAAACTTTAGATAGAAGAAAGTTTAAGGTTCTGCAAAGCAGCGATATAGTTTCATTACCCGGGAGTAATTTTTGTGCGATTGTATAAAGAATACTAATTTCGGATGATGTTATTTGAAAGAATTCGCGAGAAATCTTTTTAGCGTTTTTGGAAAAATTTAAACTTTATTTGCCCCTCCAATTTTGTTTGATGGTCAACTTTTTTCCGATGTGAGGAAATAACGTGTTCTTGATTTTATTTTCCAGTTGACGCGCCGACCTGTTCATGCCATCGTCGCAACCCGGAAGACATAATAAACCTGTACGATAATCACCTACAAATGTATATACTCGATTGTTCCACACTATTCACAGACTCTAAATGTAAATGGCTGCCTTATAAATACTTAGCACCGGCGCCATTAACTAGAAAACTCTTTACAGCAACTTTGGGCTTGAATGAGATTCTATTGTTCGGTGGTTTGTCCAACTTGAATCGGAATGAACTGACCAGATCGGGTGATTGTACGATTGTTGTAAAAGCAAAACCATCACCTAGCTGACAAAATATATTGCACTGTTACTTAGAATTATTTTTATCAATTACTACAAAAAGCAACGTTTCATAACTATCCAACTATTTTTTACTGCGGTTTACCCCGAAAAAAAATTTCAGTTTTCATTAACGGGTAAAATGAATTACAGCTTTTAAAGGAGAAATCCGTACGGGTTGGGGTGCCTGATGATCTTTACCTTTCTTTTCTGACACCTTTCCCAGACCGAGGGGTAAAGCACTAAAAAAGGAGCTTTGGAAAAGGCTGATTTTCTTTTCCCGTGGAGTGCGCGAGAACCATACTGTAGTCAAAAGAAAAAATAATTATTTTAACTCAGATGGCGGAACCAGAGCAGCCACTGGACCAACTTTGATCAAAAGGTGGGCAAGATGCACTGAGATCGAAAGTACCCCTGACTTTCATACATAACAACTGAAGCATGTAGGTAGCTTTTTACCCTAACGGACGCTTTTCGTTTTCTTCTTAATAACTTTTGAACCGATTAGAGTTAGAAAAATATTTCTGGACACAGTGCATAAAATTCAATGACATCACCTTTATACAAAATGTTGTCATCATATTATGACGTTATACCTCATTGTCAGCATGTCAACAAAAGGTTTCTGACAATAGAATTACGTCATTGGTCATTATCCCAGGTTCTACAGAAATAAAATACTTCAAACTTGGTAAGAAGGTAGACTACACCAAAAGAAATCGATAGACACCATTTTGATTGTGATCACGTGACTTGGTATTTTACAGACCGGTCCGTATTGCTAAAAATGCTTATATCTTCCGAACCATAATGGCTACTAACTTCAAACTTAGTAGAAAATATTAAGAGCTACCAAAGATTACGTGGCCATCGTGTATTTTACGGACCATATCACGTGATCATTTAAAAACTAGTACCATTCATCATTTATGGAGGTCTACCACTGGTCAAAGTTTCAACTCAATAGCACCTGTAGATGTCGCAGATTTCTAGTTCGTGAAAATAGGTCGTTCTACTAACTGGTAAACCAGCGTCGCAGGGACGCTGAAGAGACACTGCTTACGCTCGTTTTTCGGACGCGCGCAGGGGTCATAGGGCTTGACAAATAGCTAACAGTTTCTATAAAGAATATTTTGCAACTTTAGTTTACTGTATGTATAACACAGTCTGGTACCACTCCAACCTCGATCCCAGGGCATCTTTGCGCCTTTTTTTTATTTAAAAAAAAGGCGCAAATATGCCCTGGGATTGAGGTTGGTACCACTCGGCTTTATCGAGATTAACCATTTTTAGCTGGGCTATTTATTTGCTAGTTTACTTATATCAGAGTTTTTTCATTTGTTCAAAGAAATTTTGATTTTGAACAACTTTTAGTTCTGTGTGGGTCACGTGACTTTGAGGAACTAACAAAGGTTAATTCATGTTGGAAATCTTATTTTGTCCGATATTAAAAAATGGAATCCGAATAAATCTTGCCAGGCATTCGTACCCAGGGTCCTTTGCGGTTTTTCTGATATTTGGAGGTCGCCGAAAAAGTGACCCTGGCCCAAAACGAGTTGAAAAATCCTATTTCGTGACATTCACATCTTATTGCATCTTAAAGTTGAAAATGGCATTTCAATTTCATGAATAATTAATGAGCTGGTAGGACCCCAAGTTTGAAGAGCCTAAATTGGCCCCTTAAATTTAGCAAGCCACAAGGCTCCATAAATTGGATAAATTTCACATTTTTGAACCTAGATAGCATGTGTACACTGTACATTCATACACTGAATGAAGTAAAATGTATCCAATATGATTTCAGCCTTCTCGTAAATAATGCTTTTCAAACTTGATTTTAGTGAAATTACCCATTCATTAATTATTCACAACCTAAGTTTCCAAAACCAAATTGCATTTTTGGAATCCAAACCAATTCAGTACATGCCCAATGTTAAAATCTATATTTGGAGCCTTGAGATATTTTGGTTTTTGACCAGTATGATGAATCCCGATGATTTCAGTAACCTAGTACCCAGGCTACTTGAAAACAGTTTTATTATTTTTCAACTTGATTGACGAAAAAATGACCGCGTCAAACTTAGATTTAAGCAACCAAATTGCGCGTATTTTGTCACTTCTGCTATAAATTAATGGCCCTGATTATAGACAATCGCATTTGAAAATCAAAACATGATTTTTAACCATCAAACTCAAGTTTGAGCCTTTAAACTGTTCCTTGATGAAAAAAACATCATGTTTCGAAAATTGTAGGCCTTGAGCAACACATTCATAGCTAATGAGCTAAAGATTAAAGAGCAGAAGGCAAAAGGCAAGAGGCAAGAGGCGCAATCTCCAACGCAAGCCTGAGTACTTGGTATAATTATGCTTCCTCACTAATCGACTACTTGTGGTGTCTTGGAAATCGACAAGTGTCTGAAAGTAGCTGGTTTCAAAAGCTCAAATGTTCTATAGTATTACTACCAGAAAAGAAAAATTCTCTTTCTTGTTTTTATTGTTTTTCCGGTGGGAAACCCCCTTAACGTAGGTGACTCTGAAGTTTTTTTTAATCATAATGCATTTTTGACTCTGACGTTAGAGACCTTCAAAGTTTTTCTTATTAAAGCTCACCACTAAAAGGAAGCTGAAAATACACTTTTTGAAATTATTTTATTATTATTTTATTTTTTCAAAATATCCATATATGTATGACGTAAGACTCTAGAGGGTTTCATTTTTATTCATTCATATCAGGAAGTAGCAAAATGTGTAGCTGTAAATGATGTAATTTTGAATTTCAACCAGGCTTCAAACGGTAACAGCATAACAACACAATAGCATTAAAACCTTTTTTGGAATTATTGAATTTGACGAGAA
>JAYRBV010082999.1:0-17557 GCA_036023255.1 Mitrocomella polydiademata
AATCTAAATCTCGGATTAGCGGATGTTCCGCACGGTGTTTTGTTTACAAATATATACGCATGCGCAATCAGTCCCCCGGTTTTTCGGGGGGATAGAACCCAAGAAAAACCCAAGAGTATTGCCTACAGACCACCGCAGCGGCAATTCGCTTAAAAAGCGAAGCAGAGCGAGGTGGGATGTTGCGCAGACAAGAGTCGAATAGGTTGAATGTCAATCATTCAAGCATAAGAGTAAAACAATGAATTATTTGATTAAATTCTTTCATGTAACCCTTTTTCTTTTAACCGTTATACGTTTAACACCCTTATAAGAAATCTGAGGCTGAAGATGGACAAAAAAATAAATTATTGCTAAGAAACTAGAAAGTGTTCTTTGACAGAAAAAATATGTATGCGAGGGCATGCTGCAACTGTTGAATTATTTTGATTAAATTCTTTCATGCTGCCTTTTTTCTTTACTAAACCCTCATAAGAAATCTGGACAAAGAAATAAGAAATTACTGCTAAGACACTAGTTGATAAAAAGTGCAGTGTTCTTTGATTGGTAAAAAAGCACTGGGAACGAGGTTGGTATAGAGGCTGCAACTGCTGAATAAAAAAACAAGAGCTCGAGGTTATCAGTGAGAATTTAGAGAGCTTTAGCATAATTTTTTGCATAATTTGCATAAGTTACATAAGTTAAGAAAAGAAATGACCACCTTGTTATGACCTAGTTTATAAACAAAATTCAACAAGAACCTTAGTTTTTCTCCCATGATTTCAAGCTCAAACATAAAGGACAACATTAAGTCTTTTCTTAAAATTTTGTTTTTTTCACGATTCTAATCTAGCTCTCCTTTTCGCACAGTAAAGGAAATTATTAGTAGCAATTGTTGTTGTTTTTTGATAGAGGTATATAAAATTAATAAATAATACTTTACGAAAAAAACCCCGAAGAAACAAGAGTAGACCAACGAGGTACCTCGTTGAGTAGACGAAAAACAATTGAAAAGTAAATGAAGAAATTTCAACCAAATTGTAAACAAACGCGCAAATATGTTCAACCTGAGCAAACGACATTTTTCTATACCAAAACTACCAGCGTGGGCGTTCGGTTGAAGATCAAACAACCAGTCCTCAGAAATGTTGGAAATTTAAATGGCGGCAGTTGGTTTGGGTTCAGCATTTTTAAAACCTAGATTTTTTGGAAAATTTCATACTTCGATGATGATAGATTAGATTAGTCATACCAAACGAAACCTCAATAAAAAAGCAAAACGATTCTTCGTAACCCAATAGGGGTGGGTAGGCTCAAATATCAGAAATATTGAAAAAAAAAGTTTCAAGCAAAAGAAAATGTTCCATTTGATACCATTTACAAGACAATTATTACATTTTTAACACAGCTGTTCATATATATGCGTAGAAGAATATTATTTTTGTATTCTTTCAAATACTCAATCTACTTTCTCTTATGTAAAAACTAACGTTTTAAAAAATAAGGTGATTTGATAAGGCGACAGCTGTAATACATGACATTAATAACAACCACTGGTGTAGAAATGGAAAGATTTAAGTGCTGATGGGCTGAAAAACCAAAAAATATAATTTTCAAAAATAACTTTCAAACAAAAAGAACATATTTTATAGGAGCATTGAAGCTGGAATGCAAGGTCTCTCTAAGAGTTTAATGGTAGAATAATTAGAAAATACCTCATAAGTCTTTTGTTAGGGTTTTTACAGACACTCTAGGTCCAAGAGAGAGGGTTGGGAAAGACAAATATATCATACTATCTATATTCATTAATTCTTGTCATCTTTTTCTTTTTTCCACATAGGTTACTTCAAGGGTTACAAGTACAATTTCGTTAAATGTTTGTCGTATAACGGTAAAATCGGGGTAGTAATTAAAGTGTTTTATTCAGATCTGAAAAATTGCTCGTCGCATAAAGTTTTCCTACTTTGTATACACAGGAAACTTTATCCTCAAAAATTCGAAAAAAACACTCTCCTAAGTATGAAAACTACTTTCGTATTGTTAAACAAATAAAAATTTTCTTTGTGAAGCGAATAAAAAAAATAGGAAAATACGAACAGATAAGCAAATAAAGTAACACAACGAGGCTAGAAAAAACAAATGTAAGAAATTTGAAATCCAGGAGTCAATTTTTTTCCTTTCAAAAAGTCCACAATAGGGAACAGGTAGCACGATATTGAGACACGAATTTTAAGTATTAAATCTATAAAAGCACAAAAACAAAGAATGAACACAAGATATAAGATTATCTTTCATTCAATCACATCTCTAGTGGTTGTATTAATTACTAAACCTTAGTGGAAACCCCCACACGTGATGTCGAAATCTTCGAGAAAAGAAAAACTTTTTAAGGCCCTCGTATTAACTCAAAAATCCTTCATAGTGTAACACAAAAAAACAAGAGGCTTGGAATGGCACTTCCATTTATATAAATCGTCTGAAAAACTTTCGAAAGTTACTACTTAATATTGATCAAGCGTGAAAAGCTAAAATTGCTCTGAGCGATAAACAAATACTAAATACTGTTAGAGATATGCTTTCAAATTCAAAAATCTCCCTAATATAATTTGGTAGAGAGTTAAAAGTTATATAACATGTTATGTTTTACAAGTATCAATGCATAGTTTTATAGTTATCTCTTAAATAATATGGGAAAATCTACATATATACAGTTGTCGTTTTTAAAATTATCTAGAAATAACACAGGAAACTCAACCTGCCTACGGTAAGAAAACACAAAAAATATAGCTCTCCATCTTGAAAAAAATAAACCTAGATTTTCTAATTCAAATTGCTAGCTGCTCGTAATAGTTCCAATCGCCTCGTGAGCTCTTCGCTTTCTTCTGTCAGTAAAATTTTCTGTTCTTGTAACTCCAAGTCTTCCCTATTCAAATCTTCAATGTGCATGGCAGCTTTTTTCAAAACAATAACCTTGGGCGTTTTGTCGATTTTCTCCAAATTAGGTACGCATTCCCTCAACCTCTCGAAGCTTTTCTTTAAATCGATTCTTCGTTTACGTTCTAAAACATTGTGTGTCGCCCTTCGAGTTTCAGGATCCGACTCGTCCGCCGCCGCGCAAGAGATCGACCGGCGGGTGAAGCGTTCTTTCTCGGTCGAGATTTTCGAAGGTGAACTTTTCGTTCTTTTGAAGCTCGGAGGTGAGGTCGAAGTTTGAACTTTGGCGAGGATTATAGTGTTAGTGACTTGTTTTCGTTTGATGCCAATTGTGACAGGAGATACTGGAGCAATCGAATCTACAGTTACAACATCGATTTCTTCATCTGAAAAGGAAAAAGAAAGGAAAAATTAGACACATTTCGAGATTGCTACTTAAAGAATTCGAAGGGAAAATTCGAAAAACACAGGTCACATAGATTTATTCTCACGTAATCACACCAAAAAAGAGCTCTATCAAAATTTCAAGATTGATAGTTATAGGAATTTAAGTAAAGGCACATACCTGTATCAGATTGTCCCGATAAAATGGACGGTATATTTTCTTGGGAAGGCGGGAGCGGGAATACAGTCGTTGGGTCCACACAGTCAGTACTTGAAGGGTAATCCGTGCCAGTTTCAGTCACCGTTGGAATAGGGCTTGCACAAGGGGTCGGGTATAAATCCTCTTCGGTATCGATAGACAATTTCGGTTGAGTAAACGTGAGATTTTGAACTTTTGCTTTTGTTTCTGTGGCATGGTTTCCGGACCACATACAGTCTGAAATTAACTTTGAGCGTAGATATTTGGTATCGGGTAAAACACAACTATGAATATCAAAAGCGGAATCTAAGCTGTCACAAACATCTTGTAATCGGTTAGCGATGTCTTCAGTTGTATCACTACATTCGGAAGATTCTCCTAAACTTCTTGGGGGAGAGCTTGGTGGTGTCAAAGGTAAAGCAAATTTACGCCACATATCATCGTTCGGATTTGAAGAATCAAAAAGTAAGCTTTTGGCGGACAAAACGACATCTTCATTGTATTCATTCATTTCTCGTATCGGTGACCAGTTACAAGCCGTAGTAGGAGCTTCGTGAATCACCATCTATGAAAAAGCGTCATAAAGTTATAGCGACTGGGGCTTTGTTCAATAGTAAACATCTGATGACAGACAAAATTAAAAGAATAATCTAAATAATGTTCAACCCCCATTGTGAACACATAGTGATATACCCAGCTCATAGTACTATCAACAAAGTCTACCACATTGAATTAAAAAAGTAATAAGGACGTAAAATACTTACAATATACTTGTTTACAAATACTGTGCAACGACGTGTATACTTCGATTAATCTGAAAAACGTAACAAAACACCGTATGAGAAAAGAGGTACTGAAATATTCATATGTGCTCTATGTCAGCTCTGTAACTAATTCTTACTATGAGGCAAATGATATTTGACAGGTGAACTTATATGAGTAAATGAAAATCCCGAAATAGTTTGTTAGAACATATAGCGTTGGATATTGGAGTCCAAAGCAAACTTCCTTAATTAATTGTGTTGATAACTTCACAAGAGATGATAAATCTTCTCTGACATACAACATTTACACAACACTATTTACATTATACAGCAAACAAAATTCTAGTAAGTTACAAGACCTCATAATACTTACATTGAATTTATCGTTTGAGCAGCTTTCAAAGCTGTCCACAGTTTATGTCTATCGTTGAGCAAACCCCCAAACGATTACAACAACAAAGAAACAAAAGAATTTTTTATTGTGGTTGTAGTTTGATTAGATGAATCATTGTCTTTAAGCCGGGTGTCTTGTTAAATATCAAAAACAAAGTAAAATATAGCAACTTCTCTTTATTCACATCAAAATGATTACAATTATACTTACATAACTTATGAAAAGCACAATAAGTTTATTTGAATGTGTGAAAAATGCCTTTGAATTACACACAAAGTGATGTACGATTGGTATACGTTACCCCCCGTCTGCGTTTTCTACATCAAATTTCAGCCAATCACATCAATCAATTAAAATACTATTACGCATTTGCTTTTTCTACTACACATCGGTTCCAATTCTCGATACTTTCAGAGCGAAACCCCTTATAAATACATTGAAAAAAAAACAAGAAATAAAGCTAAAAAGAAATGGCATAACGATTCAACGATGCCTTAGAATGAAGTGTCGACTAGCCGAAATTATTGCATAAACCTCAAGTTTCTTCGTTGTGTGCAATATAAATTTAACAACAGATTTTTTTTCATTTACCTAGTCACGAAGAACGACGAATGAAAACCGAAAAATGGGAAAACCTGCAAATAAGTTTCTAAATGGCTTCAAACCCTGTTTAGTAAAAAATTCCAAGTCTTACGACCAGTTTTTGCACACGTGGGTACACACTGGGGGAAAACCCCATAATGTATTTGTAAACTCTGAATACGTTGTTTAATTTTTAATGTAAAGTGGCAGGATTTTGTTTGTTTAAAAAAGAGATGATATCAGATAGATATTTTCATTCATTCATTACAAGACCTGATAAGTTCGTAGTACTACTACGGTTCGGAGAGTTATATCGAACGAGTCGATACGAGTCTTTTACTCTTCTGGTGCGCAAAGTTATTTTTGAACTTACTCCAGAAAAGTTTTTCAACATATCAAACGGATCCTAAGTTTTCCGGCAAAAAAAGAATTCCCACAAGAGAAATTACGCACTTGAAATTGACAACTTTCAGGAAATAGATTTGTTAGGAGGTCTGTGGTCTGGCAAGTATTCATTGGACATTAAACAATGGTTGTCTGAAAAGTAAAAACATTATGGCGTCAAAAGAATTTTCACTTTTCTTTTCAGAATGAAAAAAATCAAAGAAGTACAGAATGCAGTATTATAGCATTAAATGCACAAAAAAATACCGATATATTGTAGTGCTTCAATGAAGAATGGCTCTACAATTTTACATAAAGAACTAAAGAAAATACAAAAGAGTCTCCGCCGAGGTATAAAAATAAAAATGTAAATAATTGTACGCGTATAGTTGTATAAATGTAAGTTTCTACAATTATGGTTGTCGAAGAGGTTAACATGTCGAGCATCCATCATAAAACCACCATGGTGACATGTTTTCTAGTGGAACTGAACGTTTCATGCGATTTTCAAGGTTTTTAACAACATCATCCTTTTCAAGAAGTTAAGAATAACAACAATATGTCCCATCTATAATTCCATTTCTTCAAAGTCTTCCAGTTAACATGGCTAAAAGTGCCATTCGAACAAACATACCATACTCCATTTGTCTGAAATAAGCCGCCCTTGGATCACAATCGACTTCAACGCTGAAATGAAAAATAAGGTATTAATTGTCCTCAGAAACCTTTTTCTCGTCTAAAAAAGACTATTACACTGAATATATTTTGCAAATTCATCGACCCAGTTATCGTAAGGTTTATCGTGGCTTGGACTTTTTACGTTTGGCTACGTTTTGAGAGATCACTCTCTCATCGTTGGGCAAATGAAAGGCGTTAGGGGGTCATCTCTACCTGATTTCGTTGACCCTTGGTAAGGGGTGCATGACAATCATTTTCTCTTTTGCTTTCGTCAACAATTCTGGAGTTAGTACAAAACAACCATGGACCTGGGAAGACAAAATATAAGCGAATCAAAATACTGAAATGGGAGAAAGTGTCATTTGATTTGTGGATGACATAAATGACGCGTCCCTGGAAGATATACTGATGTACACAAAGCAAAAAGCTCAAAAACGTTTCAAACCTATGATGGTACGAGTCAATTTCAAAAAGCACACAGTCAAATTGCAGTCTCAGTAGGAGGCAAGGTTCATTTACTTGTTGTTTGAAGAGATTTCACTTTTAACCAGATCTATACTGGTATTTTAAAATATTTATCACTTGGTAAGCCTAATTTAATTAAATAATCTCAGAAAATTGAGCCTGAGGAACAAAATGGGGTATTGAATTTTTCAAACATAGTGATAAAAGCTAAATATAATGGATAAGTTATGACTTTTCAAACACTTACTCAAAAATTTGTTACCCAGTCGTTTGGGTCACGTTACATGTAATCGGACCGGGTAGTTTGTTGTTCAGGCCAGCCCCATTGGGGATTCCACTCGAGTTAAGCAAACAATTTAATCGAGGAGAAATGGCGTTTGATTGGCTTATTTTCACCGAGATTGATAGTCTTTTATTATTATTCGAGCTAATTGTAGTTCGCAAACACTTATGTAATCTTACATGAGGGAGGCAGTTGAGCATACAACTGATTGAGGAAAATACTGACACCTTTACCTTATTATATTCGTTTTCATCTGTGAAGCGTTCCTTTTGTATCCTGGTCATGTATAGGACATCAGTAGACGGTAACGCCTCTTCGATACTTGTGAATTCTCTCTAGAGAAAAGAAGGAAAGGAAAAAAGTGAAGTGAACATGCGCAACAAAACAAACAGGCAGCTGGGTTGGTGCTCGAAATCGAAAGTGTTGCCAACACGCCCGACATGTTATTCACTCTCTCTCCGCGATTGAATCACTATTTCCCATTCAATTTGTTAACAGAAATTAACTTACACGTCACCTTGTCTAAAGGACATTTCCGCAAGCTTTTCAGATCAAAGCCTGACCGATAACCTTGCATTGATTACATTACTTGTAGGTGTAAACAAAATGTCTCGCGAGCCGTTATACTTATCACAAACTTACTTAGAGACATTCCACTTGGGATATCACATTTATCCGTGTAAATTAATTGATCAATTAAATTCGAGTTTAAATGGACCGGATAGCAATAAACGAGCGCGAGCAATTAACGGATAATGGATTTTTGGTTTATTAGAATATTTGTGTCAATGAATTATAAGTTAATTATAGCACCGTATCGATATCGTACTTATGTTATATCATAATTTCGTGATTAATTCTAATAATTCTTATCTTTGTTTTTTCATACAAACATATATACATACAAACATCCTGTCCCACAATTATCATCATCATAAAGCCTCAAAACAGCTGACAAATACAAGGGATTTCTCGCGAATTACACCAGAGTGACTCACAAAAAAATGATACTTTTCACAATAGAAAAACAAAGGTACTGGTACCATTTTTGCGAGTAGCCCTTTATATGGGCCTAGATGTTTTAAATCAACTTGCCCAACTTTTTGCATGACCGTGTATAATAAAAATAAAAATTGAAGGCATTGCAATAGTTCACGTACTCCAGTTTCCGTAGTAGCATAACATTACCCTGACACCATTGTTATGTATATGTAACTGTAACAATAAACGCTGAGAAAATAAATAAATTCCACGCAAGTGAACCACAAAATAACAAATTTATTTTCCTTCAAAATGACAACAAGTCTCTTGGATGTCCATTTTTACCACTGCACTTGGAAAAGCTCCACTAGGCTGTATAGGCAACAGGAAATTAAACTGTCAGCTTAGTAATGGTAGACCCCACATGCTAATAACCTGCTTATAGAAAATATTCGAGGCCTAGTCCAGAAATTTCAACTTGTCGACATAAAAGAAAAGAGTCTTACGCCGTTCTGTAGACTAAGCTATTTATGTTTCGCAATACTGTGACTGTGGGATGTTTTATAGGCACAAAGGTCTTATGGTTGGTCATTTTTCAATAATGTCATTTAACCATTGACCGGTTTACAGTAAGAAGCCAAGATTACCAGATAATCAAACTCGAAAAACCAAAACCGACATCTTAAGCCACAGAAATGATATCAAAAGGGGTTGTCAGCACATTATATATTGATTTATAATAAACTCTTAATATAGACGAAGTTTCGTCAAGGAGAGGAGGCAAATATGATAAATGATAGCCGTTTTTGTTTTTTTTCGTGAATACAAACAAGCAATCCCAAGGCAATATTTTTAATACAAACAGAGCACGTACATACATTTTAGACGATTATTTTTAGACAAAACCATTGATTAGCAAGAAAAACGCCAAAGTCGGCATACAAAAAGTGCACCGAAAACTTAATTAGTGGGTTCGTTTAGAAACATTTAGTAATTGTTATCAGGCTATTTCAACCGATAACTGAGAACGAATTCCAATGAGATAACGGCGATTATACTTTAGCCCCAAGACTAAAACAAGTCCATTTAAATGAATAACTTTGAATAACTAAGATTTCTATATAATGTAATGTATGATGATTCTATGATGTATATAGGCAAGGTAAAAAAAAAGTCGATGCAATAGTTTATTCGCATACTCAGATATTTTAGAATAGTGTATAAGAATGTTATAGCTGATGAGTAACCACTTGAAAAGATAAAACCATCAGTAAACAAAACAAAAACTCAGTCTAAAGTTTCTTCAGTTGTCTATACTACATGAGCGCAATAAAGATGTCCACATAACATTGGAAAGACGTGTTAATCAAAGTACGTAGCGAGCTTTCACAGAACGCGTACGCGCTGGAGGTAATGCATGGCATTATTTGTTTTTCTTTGTGATTAAGTCTTACGGATCAAAATATTTACATTTGCTTTTGTCAAACCTTCCCGACAAGCGTGTATCGAGTTTCTTCATTGAAATATTATGACCAATTCAAGTGCTAGCGAAATGACCGATGAAAAGGGAGGTGTTACAAATAATATACATCAGTCCATCAATAAATACATCTCAACTGATTGTAAGAATATAAGAAAGCAAAACAAGCAGAGAAAAATATCCACAAAATTCCAAGTAAAAAGGAATGTTCCAGTTAGCAGAGACAAAGAACAAATAGTGTAATTCGATTAATTATAAATGAATGAGACTATAAACTTGCACAACAAATCCAAATACGATAAACGTTTATTTCTTTCTTGTTTACAAACCGCTTATACAGGCAGGCGCACATCAAATCCCAAGAATTCCAGGTAATAAGATAACATTTTATCGGGCGATATAACGGACACACAAGGAATTAGAAAATACAGGAAAAACAAGTAAGCCTATAATATGAATCCGCTAATATATACTACAGGGTGTATCAAAAAAAATCTACTTTTAACAATGGATTGCTATTGTTTCGAGAAGGTTTTTTTTGATACACCCTGTACAACCACTGTGCGAAAGAGTATTATAAAAAAATAAAGCCGATAATAAGGCATAAAAACTTTCCACTGAAATATTTGTCCATAGGGAAGCTTAAGTTGTGAATATAATAATAAGAATCTCTCTTTTGGACGGACGGATATGCCCAGGATACCGGTTTTTGGTAGCACAACATTGTACAAATTTGGGGATTATTTAATTTTAAACATCCAGAAGCTAGGAGGCTTCATGGGAAGCACCTGGGACAGTTCTCATAATTTGTATTACAGGGAAGCACCTGGGACAGTTCTCATAATTTGTATTACAGGGACAGAGACAGAAATTCAGTGTGAATTAATCCATTCAAGTATAGTACGAAATAGCGACTGGTGAGCTACTGTAAAAAGCACTTCACTGTTAAGTCTAATTTGTTAGGATCTTATTGCTCGCTTACAAAAGACAAATCAGGAGTTAGCCGAGTTCACAAAATAGAAATGTTAAACAACCCGACGCAATTTTAAAGAAACAACACAGTAATCAAAATGCTCTAAATCTGGGCGCAGCGGTAGGTCTTAAGAAGGGATTAACTCAGAGGAGGGTAGAAATACTTTCCAGATACACAGAAATGTGTTGAAAGATACTTTTGAAAGGGTTAATAAAGTGGAAAGGGTAGAGAGAAATAGAGATAGAGTAAAACTTTTTTTTTCATGCATCATGTATAGTAGAAACATATAGAAGCATGATAAAAAAAAGGGATCGCCTTTCGAGATAACGCTTAACATTTTAAGAATGTCTCGGTTTATGAAATAGCAGGAAGCCTGTTGAAAAAGAGATAAGGAACTTGTACTTAATGTAATGTAGGTAACTTAATAACAGATAATAAATCTTAGTCTTTTGACAGAAAAAAGATACTGTTGAAACAAAGAAAAAGCATTAAATGGATCAGAAACTTATCAGTGAGAAAATCCCATAAGACTAAGTGTAAGATGGTATGCTTTTTCAAGACAAAGAAAGAGGGTAGTTCAATGAATAGAGAAAACGAGGGGTCGAGGTAATGAAAACAAAACTACTTCGTCTAACCTGCGGGATACCACGCTCCTCTACATAGCTCTTCACACCTTCGGGCATTGTCAGTGAGTCAGGAGAAACGTACTGCAAATTAACTCGGTAAAGTGTTAACAAACGGGCCAAAGAATGAACTGTGCGGCCATGTTTCAGATCTCCAACCATGGTCACCTGATTAGAAAGTAATAAAATTTTACACGCAATCATACGATAAATCTGTTAATAAGAATTTGGGGCTCAACAGGTATTATCTTGTTTACTAAAAGTCGCAAAGTTTCAGACTCGTCGAAAAACTTTTTCCAGAAGTTATCAAAGTAAAACTTAGAGCGTGGTATGTATGCATGAATAGGGTTAAAAAGAAATACTATTGAAAATATCATTTTACCGTTATTCCGTTGACGGTACCGATTTCTTCTCGGATCGTGAAAATATCCAAAAGTGCTTGGGTGGGATGTTCGCCGACTCCATCACCGGCGTTTATAAGTGGACGTCGCGAACTTTCGGCCGCTTGCTATGGAAATATTTAGAGAAAAACACTAACTAATCAACGCCGGAAGATCGCGAGAAACCCTAAAACTTGATCCCTGAAAAATTTCTCTAATTTCACTATTGATTTAAAAATCGTGAAACTCGCATGAAAACAAATTTTGATGGTACGATGCGATGGTAAAGCGATATCCACACGATATACAGCTATAATATATATAAGTTAAAGAAAGATTAGGTGCTTATACCTATTTGTTTATATATTTAGATAGGATATTCGCACACGCGATGCTCTCGTGCGACTTAAACGGGTGAAGCCTTAATGTGGCGGGGAGTCTCTCTCGTATAGTTAATAGGCGAGACAACACCATTATAACAAAGTCTATGGCCCGAATGGAAAACCTTCAAATACTTCAAAATTGTAAATTATGCAAATTTTTTTCTTCTTAATACTTTACTCTCGAGTGCCGAATTAAAAGCCTACTGCGCTTGTTTTTGTAAATTGTTTAAACCCTTCGGAGCTCATTAAGGCTCCCTCGTTTATTAATTTTGCATGGTTTTTAAAAGAAGAAAATATCTGTCGTTGTTATTAAGTATCTCGTCTTTTCAATTTTTTCTAATGATAATGTGCTACCGTTTCTTTTGATAATTGCTATATTGTTAAAAATAAGTATTTCTTTCAATGACACCCTGTATTATTGCTTCTCTTCTATTTCACACTCGAGAGAATTTTATTCATTTCAAATGCAACATTTTTTCTACTAAACTTACTTGTACTGCCCCTTTCTCTGGGTGCCTCATCACAATGACGTCACAATAACAGCCCATGGTTTGAACAGTATCTAGAAAACAGTAGTGAAGTTGAAAAATTTGTTTTCCAAAAAGGAAAGGGCTTTTTGAATCATTCATTACATGGTTTCCACTCGAGATTGAAAAAATGTAAGGGTTTGAGCATTTCCCCTCCAAATACACGATTTATTTTAATCGGTATATCATGGAAAACCTGGGTGGGAAGCGATCTGGAGGGAGTGAAGAGGCTAGGTACGTTACATATCAGTTACAATTTAATCGAAGCGAAAGACAACGAGTCAATGTTTGTTTTTTTCTTAAGTATGCGACTTGTTGCACAGAAAACACTTGCTAAAATAAACAAAAGAATTGCAACTCCTACTCTTACACAACCCGCAAATAATTTTGATGGCTCATTTTTGTCTAATGGTGGTTTTGCGAAAACCATTCAAAGCCACTAGAAATATTTCGAGCATTTCACCGTTGCTAAGCAAAAGTAATCATTTAAACTGGGTACGTGGTTTGTGCATACTCCAGGGGTTGATAGATTGATTTACAACAACACTTACACAGAGGGAGGGACGGGGGGAGAATTTGCGTCCAAAATGTAATTTACAACAAAGGGGCATGGTTTTTCACTTTCTAAATAAAGTTTAAAATGACCATTAGAGGTCACTTTTCTCATAATTGTTTATGGCCATAAGATAATTGTAATTAAAAAAATATGTGCACATTCTTTTGTGTACGTTGTAATTAATAATAACAGTGCAATTGAAAAAGCAGCATCGTGTATACTGGTCTCAGGGAAACACCCTGAAACGCAAGCGAAATACAAGGGCTTTCTTGTCACTATTGACAATGCGATTGGAACTCCCTTTGAAATCAGTATTTAATTACCCCTTGACATATGTATCTAATCTTTTGTTATGTCTCCATAAAAATAGATCGATAAGTAGTATTTAGGTTTCAGCAGATTCCTATAAAACCGCAAACTATTGCAATTGTGTTTATAAATCTCTCTTTACTCTCTTTTTAAAATGCATATCCTTATGGCTTTTCATGAAAATCGTACGAGTAAGCATTATTCCTTTCTAGCTGGAGACACCCTGAAAATAATAAACACCCCGTTCTTTATAATGAATCCTTTCTTCGCGGTAATAATATAACGAGAGACAGACTAAAGTTAAAGAAGACGATTTTGATAATTATTATAGATTAAATTGTATCGAACGTCGTATTTAGCTCAGGCCAAAATCCTTAAGAACAATTTCCGGACATCGTTGACAAGAATGACGTGTGTCTGGCCTTTTACGAAGAGAAATGGTGTCAATGCAACCTCTAGACGGATATTAGATATTAAAAGATTATATAAGCCTTTATTGGTGCTTATCTTGAATAGAGCGTACAAATAACGCGATGTTAGCACATATCCCTTTAATAGGCACTAAATGGAGTGACGTTATTTTTTAGTCTCGCCTCTATTATTTTGTTCAAAGAAAAGGTTATCACCCGAATCTAGACGGCGAAAAGGAAATAGGAACATTTCATTGTTTCAAAATTCTGACATGAATAGTGAAGGAAAATAGTTTTGGCAACTGGCCTAATATTATTACACGTCCCCCCTCTAAAACACAAAACAAACCAGTAGGGTAGCTAGAAACTTTTTGTAGTTGTGTGTATATGCTTGATAAATCATTATCAAAAAAAACCTCAGAAATATCAGAGTTTCCGAGTTCAAATTTCATACAAAAACAGAGTACCGTCATCATTAGATAAAAAATGGTAAAAAACAGTGGGGGAAGGGACGGGGATAAGGAAGATGTTCATTACACGATATTATTGCACAAATTATTGTGCATCTGCTGTCCGATATTATTTTTCACACAGCTCATCGAATTGCATCGTAACCGGTAATTAATTGGTAGAAATTCCAATGCCAACACACTAGCTTTATTTTAATTGGGATGTCATGAAAACGTGGTTAATTTATGTAACTAATTTCGTGGAGTTGTAGGAGTAAAATCCTCCCTGTAATTAATGGACAACCATAATGGGTTTTCCAAAGTGTAATATTGAGTGGATCACAATCTTGTACGTTTTTTTTTATTACAACAACGAAATTATTTGAACTATACTGCGAGGACTCATTCTTAACAGTATAATGTTATTACATTTTGCAAGTTTCTCATTTCACAATTTTTGAAACTTCTGATGCAATTAACAGTGGCTTAGTAAAACTCAGCTTATGCAGTCACTGAAACTAATAATACCGCGCGGTCACTAATTGGATCCAAAAGGGTGTTTAATAACGTATACCATCTCAAACTAAGTATTACTTTTCAGCTAAGTCTAAGTCACTGTACGAGTGACTGCGATGAAAATCATTCCATTCACTACTCATGGCGAGTTCTTTTTTAAATGAACACCACTTCAAAGTGATTTACACCGTGATGTTAAGAGACAAGTCTACTCAATAAAACAATATAAATAGAATTAGAATATTAAATACAAGAAACACGAATGCTACCCTAAGCTTTTAGGTTAAAAAAACAAAATCACGAAAACCACAAACCTTGCACAGACTCTCCCTTCTTTAAAGAGGTATCTGAGGGTTTTATACTGATAACAGTTCCCCCAAGTTTCTGCATTGCAGCTTGGAATGAGCAGGCCGTCCTAGTACTTGGCTCAAAAAACATCAAAGCAAGGACCTTTCCCTAAAAACGATGAAAAAAACAACTTGAAAAGATTAAATTATTCTGGGAGTGTCCGCTTATCGTGTGCTGGGAGGACACTCAGGTAACAAACAGTTAATTATGAAACTGTACAGGGAATAGGTGGGAAGGTTCAGCACAGATGCTTTAAGTGTTTGCTTTAAACTTAATCCTGACAAGGAAATAGATTACGAGTTAAGTTTAGAACCGTGTTTACTCGCGTTTCAACAATTGTTTGTATGTTTCTTTTCTTTATCCCCGTTCATTCTAAAAATGACTGACGAGGATGAGGAAGGAGAATGAATGAGGTTCGTCACGCAATATACACGATAAACCCTAACACTGTTCCAAAATAACACGGGATTATCACGTCTACCTTGAATTAAAAACAAACAAAAAATCTATATATATATATATATATTAGTTTGGCAAATATATATTTTTTATCAAAATTAAAAAGCTTTAAAGGAAACGAGAGGAAAGGTAAAGCGATTGACGGGGTTATAAACTGGATTATTTTTTTTCCTCTCATAGGAAATAAGACTTCATTAGTAACATTTTCTGAAGCAATGACACCTCTCCAAAAATATGTAAATCAACTCGCTTACAAGGTAAAGACAAGAGTAAGGTAACACAATCAAAACTTCTAATCATATTACGATTTTTCTTGACATAAGAAGAAGGAAGATAAAGCCCCTAAATTTAATTTGAATTTAATCAAATACCATGAAGTATGTTGATATAAAAAGTGGGGTTTTATCATTATGTTATGATAAGTCTAGAATGTTTATTTAACCTACCTTGAGTATTTCAAACTGCTTGCCTCGCCTATCTTCATTTTTCATGTGCTGAGCAATCAGGAATAAGGCATTCAACTGTTTAGAGAAAAATATATATATATCAAGACATTTCCCTTTAAGTAAGCGTGGGATATAACAATCAAACTAGTATTTCGGAGTTGAATTATGTGAGGGTATTATATGATATAAAAGTAGAATTTGAATAGAGCCATTTTTTGGTGGTTGACTTTTATTATCAATCAAGGATAAATATGAAAATAATAAAGTCAGGTATAATGAGAATATTCACCGTCATTGAGTTTTTGAACTACAGATAGGTAATAAATGATAAAAATCAAGGGTGGTCATACAGGCTGCATTAAAAGCAGTTGATAAAAGTTTAAAACACTTTCTTAAAAGAAAGTTTTGATGAATTCTAAGAATACAAAAAATTCCATACTTGCTCCTTGTTCAAAGCATCCACTTTAAGAATGTGCTTCCCAAATAATACTTGGGAATGTAAATAAGATGGCAGGCTTGGTATATAGCAAACCATTGGGGCAGGGCCATGGTAAAGCTCAGCATGGACGTCTAGAGGGTCAAAACATTAAAAAAAAATCTACAATGTGGCCACGAATGATTCCAACCCTGTGCAATATTATAACCACTTCAGAACCCGTTTTACTGTGTATAGTATTCCTCGTCTACTTTATCATAACGGACGGTGCTAATTTATTTTAAATTTTTGTCTTTTTACAACTTGATGGACGCTCTGTATTTTTAAATCAAAAGTCAACAGGGTTTTCTGAGGTTAAAAGAGTTTTACCATTATGTTGATAGGAAAATTGGTTGTTTTTATCAATGACAGTGGAAATCTTTCTATTTGGACTTGGAGGTAGACTATTAACAAAAGATTCTACTTCTATAGATGGCAAAGGCAATGTTTCCTTGAGTATCTCTGTTTTCTGAAGTGGTGGCAGGCAATTGGGATGTTCCCATGTTCGTATATCTTCTCCATATCCAGGTTTAGAGAGAACCTATACAATCAAACAGTCATCAGTTATTTCTGTTCAAAAATAACGAGAAGTAAAAAAAACAAGTAATTAACCTATGGTTTGAAAATCAATAGGAAATTGTCTCGTTAAAGTAATGAAATTGACGAGATTAACACTATTTAATTGTGGGATGAAATTAATACTATTATGTTTTGGTGTAACGTTCACTTCTTTATTAATCATGCAAGACCATCAAATCCCTAGTTAATGTCGAGTAATGGTATCATCCATCAAAATAAAATACCTCAGTTTTCATAATTCAGAGCAAAGTTCCCAGCAACTTCATCATTCATCAAAATAAATCTAACTCATAATTCAAACTAACATTCAAACCAATAACTTTCATAATTTTTGGTAGCACGTTTTTAATTACCCGAATTGACAGGCAAAACAACTTGATTTAATAATGGTGGTACGTAAAGTTAATGATACAAACAATTGACTGTCAAAACAACTTTATTTGGTAATTGCCAGGATAGACAACTAATGAAATCAGGAGATAACTAATTTTCAGGCAGCTATACAAAATTAATTAATCATTTGAGAATTAATTTTTATAAAACTAGTAAGAAAACACACAAGAAGAAAGTTATAGTAAGAAAACACACAAGAAGAAAGTTATAGTAAGAAAACACACAAG
>JAYRBV010083000.1:0-15789 GCA_036023255.1 Mitrocomella polydiademata
CAAAACTGTTCGGCAAATTAAGAATTTTAAGTTCGGCAAACTAGAATATCCAGCAAAAATCGTGGATAGACAGACAGCTAGACAGACAGATACACGCTGAAACCAATATCTTTCACTGCGTGAAATCTAATAAACGTTACGGACTCTTTGTGGTCTTTAAAATGAATACTTAGTCTACCAGATTAACCGTTTTAGATTTTTCTCTACTTGTGGTTAGCTCTTCATTTACTCTAAAGAGAGGTTTCGATATAAAATAAAATTATTTTAATATATGATGTTGTACAAAATATAATCATAATTATTAAAGTGTATATATAGTCCTATAACGTATAATAACTCCTTTTTTAAAAATTTTGTTCACGTAGTAGTTATCTGGCGTAGTAGTTATTCAAGTTAAAGTATTTCTCCACAAAATTCTTCTTTGATTTGACCACATAGCTAAGAAAAAGTTAATTAGTATAAAGATTGATATTGACCGTTCAGTGTAGTCTTTGTCTGACATTAATTTTAGGAATATTTCTTGAGAACATTTGGGTCTTTCCAACATGATTGTTTTTCACGCAAACGTAAAAAAAATTGCATTTTTTGGGCTAGACCAATACGATTTCGATATCGTTTTGGAGTATTTTGGACCACCTTTGAGTGTTGTGATGTCATCAAAACTTCAATCGTCTATATCTTGAGTAGTCTGGGTTATCCAGACTGTTCATAACATATCTGAATCAGGATTTATGGCAATATCGGGGTTCATGACAGATGGAAATCAAGTAATATTTAGGTGAAGATTTAAAAAATTCAAAATAAGTGGTCACAGACTGTCTATTAAAATCATCCCGAATGGAAAAGCTATTCAGAACGCAATATAATCTCCATAGCTTCTGTTTTAGTTTTGGTAAAATTATGTTCTTCATTTCATTATGGCCATTATGCTACCAGGCAGTATATGTAACGCTCCTGGGAAACGGAGTACCTAACTTTTATCGATAAGTTTAGCGATCAATCGATCATTTGTAATACGTCCCAGGGCTTCTTCTAGCCTCCGTGCAAATAAAAAAAGGCGAAAAGATGCCCTGGGATCGAGGTTGTTAAAATATCTAGTAATCTACAATTTAGCATTGTTTCGAATGATTAGGGTTTACACTAATTGAGTTAAAATCATATTTATACGAAACAAATAAATAAGCAAGATCAATCAGCAATAACATCACTTAAAGAACGCCATAGGAAATATTTCAGTAAGTTTTATTATATATTTTTTCTCATGCAGTAAAGCCATTATCATCAATTACTTGTCCGACAAGTCATCCGTGAGATAAATAAGTTGTAGGGGCCGCATTCCTAAAGAACTTTGCAGTTATGTGTCTTTTTCTGTTTACAGGGAAATTCCCTCTTGTCCTATAGTTTTTGAAGTATTAGATCAGTGCGAATCCCAAGCGATCGAATTGTAGAGATGGATATTTTCAAGTATATCCAAAGAGAGTGGGAGAGTTTTATTCAGGTTCATATCTGTTCAGTTCTCAGCAGTATACCCGACTGAGGAGACCTAATAAGGTTGAAACACGTTTCACGGTTATGTGCCATCTTGACTCTTTAGTCTAATGGATTTTAGGATAGGAACAATTTCATTAATAATTGTCCATTTCAACTCTCAGGATTTGTTGAGGATCCTCCTGCCTGGGGAAAAAAACATTCAAGTTACCAAGTAGTCCATGGGATTTGGCCTTATATTTTACTTATATATATTATAAATCATGAAAGTTCATGAAATGAAAATAAAATTTTCATGCCATACTTCCTCTACATCTGGTGTTTTATATTTTTATTGTTTATAAATTGTTTACATTGCATTGGATAACTAGTCAAAAAACAGATTTCAACGAGAAACAGCCAATGCGATTTTCTCGATATGTTTTTTTTTTCAGTTTTTTTTTCAGTTTCAAACAATGATTTCTCACCGTGAAACTTAACTCCTTAAAGTGGATTACCCCCTCCTAATGCCGAGTGAAGTGGCGCGGCGTATGCTATCTCGTTCATTTGCTTGGTTAATTTTGATGTATAGAATTGTAACAAAAGTAATAAACTTGTGAAAGTTTCACTCGATTTAAATTTTTGCATCCAGTCTGCCGGTTAACTTAAGAGTGTTCCAAACCTAATTTTTTTTTGCTGATTAGGATTTTGTCCTGGAAAAATAAGCTCTTCATGATTAATGTCATGTTGAAGAACTCTCTATTTTGATTTTAAAGTGTCCAATGAGAGTATAATGAGTATTTTAGAAAATTATTTTAGGTTTAGAACACAAATAAAACTATTTTAGCATGCAATGTTTGGAGTTAAAAAAATGTTTCTAACAGGTCCCGTTTTCAACCAGCGCGAGTGACCTGTTTTGCCCTTAAAAAAGCGTAAAAATCCACCTTACTTGAAAGGAATAGAAAATCAAGAAAACAATGGACTTTTTGCAAAAAAAAATTAGAATTCAGTTCAGAAAAACTGGGTCCCGAGTCTCAAAAATGTAAACCTGCAAAGATATGAAAATTAGCGTATCATCAATTAGTTGCCATATGGATACCGTACCCTATAAAGGGTTAAACAAGCATCATATGGACAAAACTTTATGCAGTTCCGTCATTTTTGAGGTAATTCGAGGCTCGAAACATTCGAAACATTCGAAACATAACCCGTGTTTGAATCATTATTTTAACATCAGTCATCCCGGTAAGGCCAATATTCTTTATTCAGGCCGTGGAACACTATATCCAATATTCAAATCTGCTGAAAGGAAGGGTCAGAAGCTTTCAATATTTTTTTAAGACTAGGGTTATACTTTTACAGGTATTGTAAAAGTAACTGTAAAAGTAAGTACTGTAATTATTTATGAGAGGATTTCGATTATTCTACACTGAAATGTAAATATTTAACTTGTTTTATATGCAACAAAAAGGGTAATACAAAGGACCGAGGTTTATATTTTTCCAATATAGACAGGCTAATAAGGTTTATAAGGCGTTTAGTGCCCGGCTAAACAAGATTAAAAACCTCCATTCTTTCACTCTTTGTTTACTTTTCTCTTTGTTTTGTTTCGACGTCAGACACTACGGGAAAATATAGACCGACCACGTGACGTGTGTGTAAGCCAATAGAATTACTCGATTAAAAGAAGTCACTCTATTGTGGGGCGGCACTAATATTAGTTAGCATTCATTTGCTGATAATTAAATTAATTTGCTTGTTAATATACCTTTTTATACTTAAAATAAAAAACAATTGACTTCTTATATATAAAGAAAACGCATTTAATAGTACAATTTTGAGACGATGCATATAGTATATAGCTTTTGACATTAATTAAACTTAATAAAAGAGTTAAGATTGCGGCAATACTGTGTACTTAATGTAAAGTGGGATGCCTTTTGATAAAGTAATTGTCGGAAAGATCATAGATGATACTTTTGCTTTTCGTCTCTCGCAAAAACAAATAAAAGGCAGAAACATATCGGGAAAAATGAAAACCTCAGATATCGAAGTTCGTTGACAGGGTTGCCAGATCCGTAGAAAATCAAGGGGGAGTGTGAAAATCTAGTCTAGCTTGCCCCAACTTTTTCAATTCTCCCCTTCACACACTCACGGAGAAAAAATTAGCATGGTTTCATTGTAGCCGAGATACTAAGCTGAACATTTTTTAGACTTTTATGTCTGAAAATAACAGCTTAGCTGTACCTCAAAATATGTATGAGTCTTCTCAATCACGCTATGACATGTTCAAAAAAACAAACCTTCGCGTTTTAAAAATCATTTGGTTTGTGTCAGACCTGGTGGGACTATGATTAAAAAGATAAAGGTAATAGTTTAGTTAGTTTGATAGTTTAATGTAAGGAATAACAACTGATCATAAGATCATTTGATTAAGAGTTAAAAACCCGAGGAAATTTAAGTTTAAATGAAAACTATTCTCATTATATTCTGAAAATTCCCATTATATTCTTATATCATGATCATGCTGAACACGTAATAAATATTCGTATTTTTCATACGAACAAAGAATGACGTGTTATATAAATTATGTAATTTCGTTCAAATTTAAATTCAGTTTTCTGTCGTATAAACTGACGGGTAACACCTAGTCTGATTCGCAGACCTTACACAACACGGAAAAAATCACGTTAGTGTAAAGGTCTGCTCCACGAATTCGATTTGGTTGACCCATTCGGGTTACGCGGTTCTGCAAATTATACACTTTCATGCATGAATTCGGCGAGTTCAAAATAAGGAAAAATAAGAAAGATGGCGGACGGCAGTGGAGGGAATAGCATTTGCTTTAGCTGTGAAGGTAAAAAAGAACATATTAATTCATCTCATTGCTTTAAATTGAGTATAAATTTTGTCTAGAGACACATTTGTCTAAAGAAGAAATCTCTCAAAAAATAGTTGATACAAGAATTATAGTACTTTTAATGATGAATAAACTGATGCTTTCCTGAGCTATTTTTATGACATTTCCAAATCTGAAAACCTGAATAGTATTCTTATTCATTAAGCTAGCTATGAATAAGATATTTACTTATTTATTCAATAATAGGATGATGATCGTCAGTCAGTCCAGTGCCCAGGCACAATGATTGTTATTTATGTAACCATATGCCATCATGTTTTCAAAACAAACCAATAAATAACCAGATAGTTGTTTAGTACCAACGGTGTATACAGTTTGTTGTAAGATTTAAGACACCAGAGTGTATCTTGCCATACAGTGTATTCTTTTTGCCATTTGGTTAAAAAATAATCAGATTAAATCCCAGATATAAACACCAAAAGGGTGCATGGCAGTAGTCCGACAACTCATATGTCCGAACAAGGAAGAACGATGAAGTCTAGACCGGGAATGTATTGTTTGAAAGGGAAGTTTCTATTGTCGGACATGCAGGGGAGGGGTCACGCGATTGGTATGATACAGTATGGCTACTTTTAGAAAACGGATAGTACACCAACACCCCCTGACAGTTAGTACCAAAAGTACTAACTGATTTTGGCTGAGAAAGATACGGTACCACCCCTATCCGACCTGTTTTTGGATAAAAAAATGAGATACCACCCCAAAAATACCATTTTTAGAAATTTACATGCTTTCAAGGTTGTGTAGGTATATACCAAACAAAACAATGTCCGACGAAATATTTTGAATTAAAACCAAAAATAATTGACTTTAGTACTAATATTTACAGAGGTTAATATCAATTTTTTTCTTACATTACCACTAATCACTACAGTTAGTATACTAAAGTACCGTACTAACTGTTTTCCTGATTTTTTTCCCCAGACCACCCATTAAAGCAGTTCGTACACCACAGTACTAACTGATTTTGAAAATTCTGGAGGTACATCACCACAGTACTAACCGCCATACTGTATCTTACCAACCCGGCGACCCCTCCCTGGGACATGTAAAATGTCGGACTACTGCACACCTCCCACACCAGCATACCGGACATTGATGGCCCAGCCAAACACCCCGCAGTGCTGCGTACACTTTTACTTGACCCTCCCCGCCTTGCGTACATGCGTTCAAAGGTAAAAAGATGCTATTATTTTATCACTGTAAATTATGATTTTTTTTCACTCTTTAAAATCTTTTTGAGTGTAATATTTCTTTCTTTCTTTAAAAAATAATTTAGAATTATATATAAAAAAAAGATAGACAAAAGAAGGTAGTCTATAACCGTAGACTGTATGGTTTAACTGTATACGTAGTCATCAATGTTAACCCCCTCCCCTTGTATGCTTTTGGAATGACCCCCCTCCTCCATACCTGTGTACATACTTTATGGACAAAATATAACAAAAACAAGTACATATTATTATCAAAATTAATTGTTTAATCTCAGGAAACACATTCGGGTAAACAAGCTGCCATAAAAAATATTCAGGAGCCAATTTTAACACTTGCTGAAAGAGAGTGAAGGTATAGCCTGGGTTTTCCAGGCTGTGCTCTTCCGTTGTGCTTTTTTATGTTTTGTTGTGTTTTCTCCGTTTTGTTTTTTAAGTTTCTGTCGTGTAATAATAGACTGTTTACTAGTCTAGTGAAGGTGTCACTTATCAAACAAACTTGACAAGATATTTATTCCCTGTGAGTCTACTAGCACTTTTAGTCAACAGGAGTAACTTTTCATGCTTCTCATTTTGTATAAAAAACATTTATGCGCATAATTTGTCATTGTCAAAATTAACGACTTTACAGCTAAGTGACACTTTTTTACACGAACATAACTAAACTCGCAATTGGCATGACATATAATACATAATGGGAAACCTTTTTATAATTGGTGTTGACATTGATGGATTACTTAATCCTTTTAATTATAAACATTTAACAGAATTAACTCTGTGATTTCTTCACCACACGTGTCTCTAGCCAGATTGTCATCAATCAAATTTACTATATATACTAAATTTGTCATAAGCTGTTATTAATTAAAGCTCAAACTCCCATAGGAATTATTTCGTTAGCCAATCTGTGTAACTCTATTTGACCCGGGCTTTTTGGTCCTTGCAAAATCTTAGGGGGTGGGGGGTGGGCGGGCACAATGTGCCCATAGAAACAAGCTAGAACCATAAAACTTGTAACATAGCTAGCAATAAGTCATACAAATTCACGTGATCATATCGAAAACTACGTCAACCGTTATCTAGAACTTTCATTAATAACTATGTTGAATTGCACTACAATCAGAGCCAAAATAGAAAAGTACGTGTAATTTGGTTGCTTAAATCAAATTTTGAGTCATTTTTTCGTCAATCAAGTCAAGAACAGATAAAAACGAATGTTTTCAAAGAGCCCTGGTACTAGGTTATAATGAGATTATCAGGGTGTTCATCATATTTGTGAAAATCCAAAAGATCTGAAGAGCTAAAGGCTCAAGGCTCAAGGCTCCTGATAAACCCTGCTCAAAAATTTGGAAGATCGTGCAAGACCCGCCGCCTCGTTAGAAAATAATTTTAAAGGATCTTTGTAAGATCTTACGAAAATCTTTGAACTTCTTACAAAATCTTTCGATGGAAAATCTTAAACTTCAAATCTTAATAACCTTTGAACTACAATTAGGATTGATTTCAAAATTTGACTGATGAAAGATATTATTAATCTACTTAAGAAAATTATAAAAATGTTAAAAAATTTGATGATGTAATTTTTTAGAATTCTTCCTATTTTGGCGCGTTGTTTGTAAGCATTGGATTATTAGCTTAGTGTATTTCCTAGCTAAAATTATCATAACTAATATGAAAATAATAAGTTTTGAAGCAATATTTCAATACTAGCTGGTAAACCAGCGTCGCAAGTACGCTGAAGAGACACTGTTTGCGCCCGTCGTTATGACGCGTGCCCTTCGAGCTTGTCGCTCAAAAAAACAAAAATGAACATTTTGAAATCATTTCTCCCACAGCTCGGCTACCATTTTGGAATGCGTACATACAAAATACGGCTTTTATTATATAGATATTAGTTAAAAGAGGGCAAGTGGCGTTGCAAACGGGAGAAAATAGACCTAAAAAATATCACCGTGATTGTACGAAAGTACAGCGCATTTGTCTCACCCGATAGGGAACCCCATGCAAAAAAAACTGCATTCGAAATGCCTCAGTCGCCCCAGGGGGGACGCCTTAGCATTAGCATTGTGTTAGAGAGACTGATGATTTATCATTCACTTAATTCAGTCACCTCACTTCATGTTTTACAGGAAAAGATTGTTCAGCTTGTATAAAAAGTTTGAGACGTCTCTTGGTAATCGGAAAAGACAGAAACGACCAGAATAAAAAAAAAATATGTGCACCATTTCATGAATCAATTACTCTTACATTTTAGACTTGACAAGTTCAAATCGAAAATGTTAATGAAAGAGCACGCAGTTTTATTGTTATTTTACATAAAAGTGGTTGTATTTTTCATATTGAGGGTATTTCTCCAAAACTACAAAAAGAGACCGGTCTACTTTTCTCAGTTTTTCGTGGATATTAGAAGGGTTTCTCAAATAATCACCAGGTACATTGCATGATTTTTATGGCTATTAACATATTAGTAGAGCTGGAAAGCTAAAGCTTAAAAGAAACTTCACCAGGTGATTCTTAGCTTTCTTTCCAGTAGTTTCGCAATTTCCATAAATCTTGTTACAGATCTTTAAAGATCTTGTCATCAAAAACTTTTGCAAGATCATAAAGATTCTAAGAAGGATCTTACAAGATCATAGATGGAGAGTCTGGATATAACTGTGAAAGATTGCTCAATAATCTTTCAATTCTTACTGCATCTTTAAAGATCCTTGTTATCAAAATTTCTTGCAAGATTCTTTAAAAATTCTGGGCAAGATCTTACAAGATCTTCGATGAAGAATCTGAAAGGATGGTGGCATAATTGCGCAAGAATCCTGCAAAGATCTTACTGTAGATCGTTAAAGATCTTGTTATCAAAAGTTCTTGCAAAATCTTTAAAGATTCTTGACAAATCCTGTTAGTAACTTACCTCTGTACAAAACCACAAGTTCTTAGTATGTGTGATGAAATCTGTGTAGATAGAACTGATTTTATCAAAAAGTTATATTTTTCTTAGAGCTATATATTATTAGAACTATTAAACTGACCCTGAAAAATTGACGTGATTATTTATTTTCTAAATCAGGTATATCTTATACGAAAGATTTCGCGTTAATTAAAGTATCGTTAATTACCGGTTCGCGTAAATTTCCCCGGCCTTATTAAATGTCTCGCGTTAAAAAAACTCGCGCAATTTTCATAAGCTTTTAATTTTTTTAGGGTATTTTAAAAACAACCGAAATTAATATGCGAGTGCGTTTTATGAAGGAACGTTTTAGCTGCTAAAATTTCCGATTTTTCGGGTTCGGCCCACATGAAAAAAGTCTTAATGGAATTTCTAATCCACCCTGCACTAAAAGGACACGTACACGTCAGCACTTGGCTCCTTTTTAAATGGAATACCAAATATAACGAGATAAACTCTTGGCACGTAATTTATTCTTTTAACCAAACACTTTTATTTCGTTTTTCCTTATCCACTAAAAAAATCACGTTATACTTAAAACTGAGACAATACAACATCGTCTTCAAAGATGACTGGGTGAATAGATGGGATTTCACCTTGTATGAGTATTTCTTCATCAGCTTGCTTTCCTCCCGGATGTTTTTGTCTCAGCTTCGAAATTGTTTCGTTGTTTTTAGTGGTAGGACCTCATTAGACGTGTTGTTTGTCAGCAACTTCAAGGCACTGTTGATGTTTCCTTTGGCCATATGTCTCTCAAATTGTTTCGATATCTGGGCAATAGATTTCTTTGTGACGGAATTTTTCAGACGATGTTATATTGTCTCAGCTTCCAACAGTATGCTTTTGATATCACCATCCTTCCATAACTGCAATCTCCTTTCCAGCGCTTCAACGTGTTGTCGACTTTTGATGTTTTTGAAAGTTTTTGCAACAAGAGGCTCTTGGCATTAGATGAATAGCCTTAATTGCGATCTTTTATTCAGAAGCATTGTATGACCAGGTGTTCATCAGCCGTGTGATTTCGGTAATATAATTTTTACCAGCTTGACCTGTTGGCAGCATTTAAAGGTTTTTCCTCCAGAAGACGATTTTTTCATAGGCTTTATTGATTTGGGTTGTGACGTCCTTCCCTTCAACCCTTTTTGCATGTCATTGCGTGTTGGACGTTGAACATGTCGCCACAGACGCACCGAGATGGTATCAAAAACATCCGGAAGGAAAGCAGGCTGATGAAGAAATACTCATACAAGGTGAAATCCCATCTATTCACCCAGTCATCTTTGAAGCAATTGACGAGAAACTAGTATAGGAAGCTGCCTTAAAACCAAAGGTGGCTTAGGCCCGTCTGGCATGGATGCTGATGGTTGGCGTAAAATCTTAGTCTCCAACCATTACGGAAGTACTGGAGTCGACTTGAGGAAAGCATTTGCGGAGATGATAAAAAAAATATGCACGTCTAAAGAACAGCCTGAACAAGAAACTACATTTTTAGAATTGTTCCTGTCTGCAGACTCATCCCATTAGACAATAACCCTGGTATTCGCCCTATCGGTGTCGGGGAAGTCGTCTTAAGGAGAATAGCTGGCAAGGTGATGATGAAAATCGTGAAGGAGGATGTAAAGAAAGCAGCCGGCGGTTTACAGATGTGTGGAGGGCAAGAAGCAGGCGCTGAAGCTGCAATTCATGCCATACAGGATATCTTTTCCTGGAATGAAACAGAGGCTGTCCTTCTTGTCGATGCTGAGAACGCCTTCAACTATATTAATCGTAAAGCACTGTTTTACAATATTCAGTTTCTTTGTTCTGGAAATTATACTTTTGTCTTCAATTGCTATAGCATTTCTGCACGTCGTTTTGTGGTAAGAGGTATCGAACTGAAGTCACGAGAAGGTACGACTCAAGGAGATCCATCAGCGATGGGTACGTACGCATTAGCAATTGTTCAACTGTTAATCCTCCTTATTCAACTTGAAAATCCAGCTCTACAGGTTGCATTTGCTGATGATATAACAAGAGCTGGTTCACTTGAGCAGTTATTAATGTATTGGAAAATCCTACTCAAACAGGGACCAAAATTTATTTATTTTCCAAAGCCTACAAAGTCATATCTGATAGTCAAAAACGAATATTCTGAACGAGCAAAAAAAAAAATTTTCGGAAAATTACGGAAATCAACATCCAGCACAGTAGGCCAGCGTCATCTTGGGACTGTTATCGGTAGCGTCGAGGTCAAGGCCGAATATGAAAGCCAGATAGTCAACAAGTGGTCAGAAGAATTGCATCTCCTCTCCGAGATTGCAAAGACTCAACCACAAGCTGGATACAAACACAAATTAACCTACGCGATAAGAACGGTTTTACGTAGCAAATTGATACCTTCCATTACTGGAGGGCATCGTTGCTCCGATGACGACAGAAGACTCCTGGCTCTACCTGTCAAATTGGGTGGCCTTGGTATTGACGAGGTCACGAAGAAAGCCGAAATCGAATTCGAGGCTTCACGAAAGATGACCAAAACGTTAGTCGAAAACATCAAGAATCAGAATGTTGTAGTGATGGACAACGTTAACCATAAAAAACGATTAAAGCTGGAGGTGAAGAAGTCGAAGGAAAAACGAAATCTGACGGAATGCAACGAAATCACTGCCAAGATGACACCAAAACAAAAGCGACAACATGGCATCACGACAGATGGATTATCTAACTGGTTGCGACATCCCTTCCGTTAGAGGATTCAACTTCAACCTCAACAAGAGAGAATTCTGGGACGCTTTGAGACTCAGATACAACTGACCGATCCCAAATATACCATCTCGGTGCGCCTGTGGAGACATGTTCAACGTCCAACACGCGATGACATGCAAAAAGGGTGGTTTCGTGATCGACATCAGAGATGTAACTGCAAAACTGATGTCTGAGGTTTGCAAGGACGTTCAGATCGAGCCCGAAATCAAGCTGATAGGAGAACAAATGCACTACGTCTCAGCGATGAAAGGCGACGAAGTACGACTGGATGTATCAACACGAGATTTTTGGGTCAAGGGCCAAAGAACGTTTTTGGACGTACGAATCTTTGACCCGAACGCGAAAAAATATAGCAACTGTTCGCTCAATCAATGTTATCAGATGAATGGAAAGGAAAAGAAACGCCATTATATGTAAATAATGTGTGGATCAAGGCAGTTTCTCTCCTTTAGTGTTCTCTATCACCAGTGGCAAGGCAGTCGAGGCGGAAATATTCTACGCGAGATTGGCAGAGTAGTTAGCAGTGAAAAGAAAAGTACAATCGAGCATGATGAAGGAATGGGTTAGAACAATCACGAACTTTGCACTACTCCGCTCGATGCTATTAATGCTTCGGGGTTCTAGGAGCAAAATTTCAACCTGACAGATGAAACCATCGCTGAAGTCACCAGGCGAGGCTTATTATAAATCATAGTAAAGCTATTATATATATTTAAGTTATTATGATTTTTGTCGTTTAATTTTTCTTTATACAGTTTAAACAATTTGTTAGTGCGTCCCGGGACTGCCTCCGTGGGTTTTTTATTGATAGATTAATATAATGTAAAAAAATAAAAATTGTTGATTGACGTCAATGATGTGAAGACTTTGAATATTATTATTATTATTTATTTTTTTTGTTAACTGACGTTTTAGGAGTGAAATTTTAGTTTTGTGGTTGGTGTGACCAAGATTGTTAGTATTCCAACTAAAAACTCTAAAATGGTCAGCGTGCCATATACACACTCCGGTAATAATTAGATACCATGGGAATAAGTTAATTTTCTTGATTTGCGTTAATTGGTGCTCTTGTTAATTTAGCGCGTTTTATTTGGATACCCGCGTTAATTTCGTGTAGTAAAGTAATCCGTAGTGTAATATTATTACACTTACTGGCTATTTATGAGATTTCAAAAACTTCCAAAATCCAAGAATCTTTCAAGAGCCTTTAATAAATCTTTAAAGAATTTTTCAAGAATCTTTCACGAATCTTTGAAGGCTCTTTAAGATCTTTAAAGACTCTTTCAAGATTATTCAAAGATTCTTGTAAGATTCTTTAAAGAGTCTTTAAGGAATCTGGGAAAAATCTTACAATAATCTTATTCTTACAATAATCTTTAAATGAATCTTTAAAGACCTCATTAAGTTACTTGAAAAGATCTTTGAAGATGTTAGAATCTTTTTAAGATTTTTGACCAGGGAATCTACACAACTCACTAAACCCAATAAACCCAACTTAGATTTTTTTTCCCGGAAAACTGCCATATTTTATGACCCTGATTGTAGATATTATACTTTACTGTAAAAGATACTGATACCATATGTATCTTGTTATCTCTTACTCTTTCCATTAGTGACAGCTCAATTATTTGCTTTATAGCTTAATTGCAAAATTTATTTTTATTTTCTTAGAGCAAAATACAACAAGATATGAAGAATCTTTTTCCCTTTGGCTTCTTGCTGTTGACCTGTTACTCGCTAGGAATACAGTGTTCAGACAATGGTGAAGGTGCAGGTGAGATTATCCAATTTTCTATTAAATCTCCGGATTTTCTGTCAAATTTCTATCATGTATTGTGACAGTAAGTCACAATAGTAAGACAGTTTATGTAAGTCTTCAAAAGACGAATGGAAACATAGAAACCTTGACTTTAGGATCTTATCTAAAAGATCGCTACAAAACAAGTGGACAATTATTGAAATATGAATGTATAAAATAATTAAGTAAGATATAAGCTCTTGATTGAGATATGTTATTGCGAATTCTCAAGGGCCTTGATTTTATTTCCTGTTTTATCGCGAACATGAGGGTGAAAATTTAACTTGTCATCAATCAAAATACTAATAACTTAAACGATTTTGGAACCCGTAATACAATGACCATTTACAACAATAAAAAAAATAAAAAAACTGAAATTTTGCTGAGTTTGCAACTAGAGAATTATAACTACACTATTTTGAAATGTGACTTAAGGTTTAGTTTCTGGTGATTTTATTGCGAAATCCAAGGAGGGACCACAGACACGTTTTTATCAATAACACACACATACTCTGAGGTTTCCATGGTGACCATTGTCGAATTATTAACATTTTTTCACTTCTTTTATGAAGGGCTATCTACATACGAAATTTGAAAGTTCATGAGATCGATCCCAGCATTTCAGAGCCCCTAAAAACCCAGTTCAAATAGGGTTAAAGAAAGACCTGTCAGTTTTTTTATTTCCAAACGTTTTTGCATCTCTAAACATTGCCCATTTATTTTCACTAATTTCTCTTTTGTGAATGACAGTGTTGTAGCAAAAATATCACTGTGTTCCTTGCCTGAATAGCTTCTTCCTTGGAGAAACCAAAAAGGAGTAGGCCGTTCAAATAAATAATCACTCTCATGCTTAACTTTTTCAGTGGGAGTTTTTAACAATTTTGCAAAGACCCTTGGTGCTGGGGCAAGTCCGAAACATAAGCATTTGAGCTCGTAGAGACTTCCTTGCCATCAAAAGCGAACACATCTTTATGACTATTGGTCCAAGGGTACGCTGAAATATGCCTCCTTATCTAATTTGCACATAAAGTCTCCATGTTGCAAAATAACTCTCAGCCGATGTAGACTTTCCATTTTGATAAATGCTTGTAAGGGAGAAACTGATTCAGACTTTTCAAATTTATCACTGGTCTTTGTCCTCCATCCTTGTTTGGGACTAAGAAAATATTGCTCAGATATTGCCCTTTTATTTCTTGGACTAAAGATATAGTACCCTTTTGCAACATTTGTTGTATTTCCAGTTCTATTAAGTTGTTTTGTTCGACACTCATTTTTGGTTGGTGTGGAGCTTTTACTTGTACTTGTTCTGAAACAAGTGGAATTTTGAAACCATCTACTGTAGACAGAACGTTTTTGTCCCGAGTTAATCTTTCCCATGCTGGTGGGAAATTTTCTATAGTCTTCTTGTCAATGGAACAGAAGGGGATTTTTTGGTTTGCAAAAATCTATGTTTTACAGACTGGGATGAACACCAGTGTCAGATCCTCTAGGTTCACTAATTGTGGAAATAATACTTTGTTGTTGTAACTGCGTGTTTCTCCTTCCCAGTTCAAAACACTTACCGTTCAATGGTCTTTTAGCACCGTGACCACCTTGACCTTTGGAACAGTTTCGCCCTCCGTAACCTGATCCATTGTATCCACTGCAGCTTCCACGATTGTTCGTTTGGTAACCAGGATTGGATCTTCCATGTTGCTGATACGAAGGGCCCGATCAAAAGGTCGTTTGTTTGGTTTTGATAGAAGAAAAGGCTTCCGAAGATTTGTTCTTTGCTTTACAGGTTTCTAAGATGTAATCTCTGAGGCCTTTTCCAAATAAGGATCCATCTCCTTTTAAAGGTGTGCCTTTTCTTTAAGCATGGCTGAGATCTGAGTGCCGGACATCAATGCCCCAAGCACATTTCTTCTTCTCTCGTACAAGATAGTGTTGTGGCACTGGCCCACCAACAATACTTTCTGCTCTATTAGTCCCGGAGCATCCTTCCATGTGTATTTGTAGGGGATTCTTCCCTCCCTTCCTTGTTAGGATTGTTCTGAAACGACTTGATATCTCTACTGCCTGCCAAAGTTTGGCTAGTGGGTCTATCATATCATTTGTCTTATTTTGAATCTTTTCCAGAGCGGAATCAAATGTTACCTCTATGTTCTTTCTTTTGTCTTTCAAATGTTCATGCAGATATGTATCCAACTTTCTGACTGGCTTTAAGTTCTTTGGTCTTGGGTTCTCGGCCAAGACAGCTTCCTTCACTTTCTTTTCAGTAATAATGTAGAACTCAAAATTATCTTCCACATACTCCAACATATCGTTCGACAAGTCCCATTTGTTTATATCCTCTTCAGACACGATTTTAAACCGCTTTCTAAAGAGTTCAACTTCTTCAATATCGTCCTCTGAATGGACAACAGTATCTTTTTGTTTTGCTGTATGTCTTTTCCTGCATTGTGTAATGATGGATAAACACAAAATCAGTTGATGATTTATGAGAATAAAAAAGATAACTTTCGTTATTAAAAATATGTTTATTTGGGCAATTAATTTAAAGTGGAACACCCCCCAAACCACTCATAAAACGACATTATCAATTTTGATGTGGAGCAATACTACAAGTAGTAAACTTGTGAAAACAGTATTTTTCGAACATTCGAACACTTCCTGGAGACCACAAGCGATCGATTTGCAATATTTACCCGGAGAGAAGTATACA